>BSBK01009681.1:0-41960 GCA_027943335.1 Chamaecyparis obtusa
GTTTCTTAAGGAGATTATAAGCTCTAAAGTCCTGATTGATAGACTGGTTGAAAAATAACTATAACTTTCAAATGGTATAACCTTTCTAAAATCTAAAATATGTGTCAGATTCTATGCTTCGCCTACTACAAGAAATAAAATTTTTAATTTTGTAAAGTTTAGAATTAGTTAAGGTGGTCAGACACGAGAGTGTTTTTATTCAAAAAAAGTTGTAGCAGAAAATTAATAATTAATTATTTACATCTTATATTTTTCCTAAAATTTTTGTACTATTGCATTGAAATATAAAATTTTCACCAATTAGATTAATTTTTTTTCAAAAAAGGGCTACTAGTTTAGAAACTACATTCAATTTCCTACAGATTCCATTCTACAACTTTTTGATATAAGGTTGAAATTTTATTCAAATTTTTACGTCAAGTTGACTAACCTTGATTTGCTGATTTTTTATTGCCACTTAAGGCCATAGCCTAGTATACTGTGATCCTACACATACCCTACATCATAATTAACTCTACTAGGATTAAACATATATGTGGAAAGAACTTACACTGCTTGAATAACTTTTGGTCTAATATAGATCATAACATACATAAAAATTCCAATTGCACTTTGACAGGGTATTTTGGTCATCCCTTCCATCTCTGATGGAGATGCGGGATAGTCTAAAATAGATAACTTTGTTTGAACTCTAAAGGAAATACATAATGGTATATAATTTTGCATTTTGAACTTCTGTAAAATTGAGTTCACATACTTACTTTGTCCTAGCCATGGCTTTCTATTAACTTTATCTCTTTTAATTTAGATATCCCAAGAATGTGGTTTGCTACACCAAGATCTTTCATTTCAAATTTAGTGCTTAACCTAAGACTTTAGTTCGAAATCCATACAGTTTCCCTTACTATTGAATAACATATAATTTAGTGCACATAGGAAATTAACAATTAGATTTATAATAAACATAGTGATCAAATTTAGAACACTCAAATCCAAAATTTGACACAAATGTGTCAAATTTTTGATACCATATCTTATGATATTTTTGAGGTCATACAAAGATTTCTTCAAGTTACAAACCATAATACTTTTACCTTTTATCATGTAATGTCATTTTTACAATAGGGGAAAATTTCTCACCATAATGAACATCCTCAACTTGAAATTAGCCTTTTGAAATTAGTCTTTCTTTATACTTCTCAATGTATCTGTAACCAATATTTTCTTGAACTCCCATTTGCAAGAAACATGTTTTTGTCCTTCATGAAATGTTAGAAGATCCCATACATCATTCATTTTTAAAGGTTCCATTTCTTCATCCATAACAATTTTCTAGGATTAAGTATCATTCATATCCAATGCCTCTTCTACAGATCTAGGTTTATCCACATTAGTATTCAAAGTTTAAAAAATATCTCTAATCATTAAGTGAATATATTTCAAGTGGTTGTCTATACCTTTTAGACCTTTGAACAAGCGAAATTAGAGATTTTTCCTCATGTTTTGAAGATTCAGAGCTATATGAGCTCTCCTCAACTTCATTTTTACTCATGGGTCTCAATTCAATTTTTTTAGTCATAATAGAAAGTTGAATTATATCTTCCTTTTCATTTTGTTATGGCTTGAAGTAATAGGAGGGCTTAATTCTCTAGGAATAACACTTCTATTATGTAATAAACTCTATGCAAAAAGGTTCCAAAGCTTGTATCATTTTGCACCATAATTATTATTTGATGAAGATTTATGTCATTACCTTTTTCTCTAACTTTTTTCACTTCTCCTTTAGCACATGTGAATATGCCTCACAACCAAAAACTTTGAGATGTCTCAATGGACCCCTATGACCTGACCATGCCTCCATAGATGTTTTATCAACAAGAGTTGATGCATAGATGTGCTAATGAAGTAATAAGTAGTGGAAATAACTTTAGCCCAATTTGTTTGTTTTGGATCGACACCACTCAGCATACTCCTAGCCTTCTCCATGAAGATCCTATTCACTCTCTCTACAAGTCCCTTCAGTTGTGGATATTGCTAGGTTGTCTATTCTTTATGAATGCCACAACATTGATAGAATTTATCAAAATTATTAGATAAAATTTGACCACCAAGTCCTCGAACACTTTATTTTATTTCAAGTATAAAATTCAACCATTTCTTTAAATTCTTTAAATCAATTGAAAACTTCAAATTTACTCTTTAGAAAATATACTCGTCCTTTTGTTGTTATCATAATAAATGAAACATAATAAGTGGATTTTCCAATGGAATGAACATCTATAAGATTAAACACATCATAATGAATAAGATCTAATACACCACAAGATTTATGAGAACTCAAGATTACAATCATTCGAAGCTTCAACAAGGATTATATATTTCAAGTTCATTAGACCCTTGTCTCCATTATGACCAAGTGTCTGATGCCATAAACTAGTCTTATACATAAGTAACTTTGATTAAAAAGAAAAAAAAAACACCCTTAGGTACACAAAATCCATGATCATTTGTTGAAGGTGAACCACTCATCTCTATCCAAAAATTATCCACACATTTTCTTTTCACAGAACTATCATTACACTTAATAGTGTGAGCATCTAGATTCTTTAATGTACCAAATATAACACTTCTAGAAATCACCATAGCACCTCTTAGCATTCTGCATACTGAATCAGAAAGAACTACTTGCATAACTATGTCTATTATCTTACTCATAGATAAAAGTTTTTTTGTTAGTCCTAGGATATGCAACACACCATTAATCCTTATTATTCTACCATCAAAATTTTTGAATCTAAATTTACTATGACCAACAATATCCAAATGAAAATCATCACCTAAGTACATCTTACCTCCATCAAATTGATCATATTTAGAAATCTATGTTTATAAGAGGTCATATGAAAAGATTTGCCTAAGTCAATTAATTGTGCATCATTACTTGCATGAGTGGCCAAAGCTACAATCAATGCATCAACATCCTCCTCAATCGACATAGAATAAGAATAATATCAGATATATATTTTTCTTCTTCTTTTCATTTTTGTATTTATTATGGACGTGTCTAAGCTTACTATGATTCAAACAAATAACTTTGGACTTACTAGGAGACTTGTATTACCCTTTGATTTGATTTATTACACTTGTAAATCTTGTTTCCCTTTTCCTTAGGTCTTCAATGAACACTTACAACCTCATTAGCATTGAGGATGCCTTCCTTCTTATCTCTTTAGAAATTAAAAGAGTCCACCATATCTTTGGTCTTCAAAATAATATAAGTAGTGTTTATGTTCATAACAAGATAAATCCACAATTAGGCAAAGGACAAAGTGAGATCTAACATTCCTTCTCTTCAGCCATCTTGACACCAACTATGATAATTAAGCCACAAACATATTGAATTCTCTTGAGTGGTTTGTATCTGTGTGTGTGAATTTTGTACCTAGTTGTAGACACAACACCTCAGTAAAACATTAGAGGTTAGCAAAAATTGAAATCTTGCAAATAATTGAAACTATGCTAACTAGGTGATTTACTGCCTTCTAGTAGGTGCGAGTATGATGTTCTCAGATTGAAATCAAGATCAGTGACAATGAAACACCTAAATGAAGGATTTAAGATGATGAAAGCAATGAAATATGAATGCAAATTAATCTATATTTTTGTATTTTCTATGCAATAAGAATGAGAAACTGTATGAATCTAAGCTATAATGTATGAAATTGAGTTTGAATGCAGATTTAATCTAAGAAATGCTATGAATGCATATAAAAATCTATGATATGAAACTATGAATGCTCAAAACAATAAATGAAAATCTTACAATAGCCTTGATTCGCAAAAGATTGATTCTCAGTCACGAATTCCCAGAGTGAGGATGCAATTTCGAGGTGTTCTTTGATTAGCCAGCATAAATTGTACAAACTTTTGTGAAGAGCTAAGCCTTGTTTTTATAGAAATCCAGGGCTTTGAGGATGCAAGAGAAAAGCCATAAATCACTCTTGATAAACTCGGGTTGATTTTTGAGTTAACAAGAAATTAAGAATTAATTCATAAAATCATGCAAAAGCAGTTTTTATCTCACAATAAGCTTTAGTTCTCTTTTTCAACTCCTCATCAGATGTTGAGTTTTAGAAAGTTTACAAATTGAAATTAGCAATTGTTTTAAAGTTGACTACTTTTGTGATTGTGCATGATTTAATATGAATTAATTTAATAAATAAAGTGATTTATTTTCCACTTAATTGATTTTAAAATAAAACAATTGATTTATGAGTTAATCAATTATTAAATCAAACTTTATTCCAATTAAATCATTAAATTTGACAACTTTGATTTGAAATCAATTAAATAAATATTCAATTGATTGTTTGTAGGAATTTTGATTTATTGTCAAAATAAAAATAATATTAATTAGGAATAAATGCAATTAATTCTAATTAAATAATTAAGCGGCAGAATTAAATTAATTAATTAAATATTCATCATATTCAATTAATCAACTTTAGGATAAATAATAACATTTATCACCAAATAATATTTAATTAAAGATAATTAGATAAATTAGGAATATTTAGGAAATATTCCCTGATGCAGAATTAAGATAAAATCAATTAGGATTTTGATGTGAAGATGTGCCTTAGGTTAGGACTTTTGTATCAATTTCATTCGATGTGTCGATATAGGAGGTTAATGAACCTATAGCCCATTTTTGGGGTATTCCATTTTGCCCCTCTTTGAATCACTGTGCAAAGCGCAGTGGTTCAAAAAATAATCTATGTATGATAAAGATGTCTGAGATTGATTTGAAAGATGAACCGATTTCGAGATAGAAACCGATTGAAAGATTTAAAGAAATGAGATACCGACCCAGGCCCAGAATGACCAGGAATCAAGATGATGCTAGCTATATCAACAATGAACCGGTGATTACGAAAAAGTGCAAAACACCTGATTTTGAACCTTATGATTGTGAAGAAGTGAGTGATCGATTCTAGACCTCAATGTCCTTGTATGAATCATATTGGTATCACATCCTGAATCCATCAGTTACGAAGAACCAAAAAAATGACGCTAATGAACCGATAGTTACAAAAGCTGATATAGTTTACAAGATAGATTTAGGATACCAAATTGCAATAGATTTGCCCCAAGTGACGAGACTTTAGATGAATCAACAACTAGACATTGTTGCTGTCTTGATTAATGAGGAAAGATTTGATTACAAATTTAGATTACAGACTTTGAATGATGTGCAATACCATGCCCCCTTCGGGATAAAAATTGAAATCTGACAAGAAAAGTCAGCGTTGTAGTTTAGAAGCATGTTAATTGATTTGAGAAGTGGTTATACACGTTTGAGAATGCGTTCTGCATTGTTTAGAGGTCCTGGAGACCAAGTTTGACTAGGTTGAAATTTCAAGAGTTTGATGTAAGATAATCAGTTAAGTTGAATTCTAGATTTCTGTGATGATTGAAGGTCGATTATGCAAGCATTTGACAATATAAACGATCTCAAATTTCAATTTTGATCCCAAAAAAGGATTCTACTTGCTGTTTCGTTGGAGGAACCTTCATCCAATGCTCAAAAAATTGTGTCATTTTTAGCATTTTTGGTTTTGAAGAATCATTTAAGTGTTCAAGCAATTTGTGAGATCATGCAAGTGCAAAATGAAATGCAACCTAAGACCTAGGACCTAGTCACTGATCATGTGTTGATTTGTTGTCATCATTGAACTTTCAGGTAACTAGATAAATCAATACAATGCCCACTAGTTATGAAACCATAGACATATGAATATCGATTTGTATGTGCAGGAATCAATACAACACCCACTAGTTAGGCAACCATGGACATATGAATATTGATTTTATTTTCAGAATGTCAGATTAGATATAAGCACCAAGGCACAAATGCCAGGATGACCTGAATATCATGTCCATTTTGATATAGCAATTTGTATAAGCATCAAAACATAAATGTTGTGATGACCCGAATTCACCTTGAATTCAAACACATCAAACAGTCAAGAGATCATTCTAAATCCAATGTGAATTACCTATAGTGACCCTTTATCGTTCACATCCTTAGGTAAGATCGTGTTTCACAGTAGGAGAAAGAATTCACTCAAAAAGACAATAGTGAGATCAAAATTCCTTGAATTTTCTGAGTATTAATGGTCGAGGTACGCATGGCCATCCAATTTGAGATAGAGGCTCTTACAGATGGATACCATTTCAATCCAGAATTTCCAAAGTTGTTAGATGTTCACATACAAGAAGAAGACAAGAAAAGATTATGCCCCCAGTCATCACTCTCTAAATCCTATAAAGGACATCATTGAAGAGCTCGAAGGAACACAATATGCAAAAATCTCAATGTGAATCACTAAGCATACAAGGAGATAAAAGCATGTAAAAAGCATAGATTGTTTTCAGTTTGATGTTTGATTGCATTGTTATAGATGCAAAATCCCTTTTTGAGAGGAGACAGACAGAATGACTCAGATGAAGCTTCAAAGGACTCTAACTAGATATGATACATCTAAGATACATTGGAGGCCATAGGATATGACTTTGATTGCCCCCAAGTTTGAACATTGATAGGATATAGATGCTTTAGCTGATTGGTGTACAGACCGACTTATTGAAAATAGAATGCGTAAACAAACTGGGAGATATGTACAAACTAAAGCAAGACTGAAAGCTGGGAAAGACCAAGATTGTGCTGATAGATGGACCATTTTTGAACAAGTGGCACCATTTGCCGGGTTTTCACCATCTTGGCAGAGATTCTATTTTTGCAACCAAGGCGCCTGTTTCCAGGTTTTCACCAAGGCACTTTTTCTTTTTCTCATTTTTTTGTATATTTCATTTTTCTAATTTTTTGATATTTTTGGTATTTTTTGATTTTTTTGTGAATCATCAAGGCACCTATTGCTAGGTTTTCACCAAGATGTTCATTTTTTCAGGACTTTTTCAAAATTTTTCAGGACATTTTACCATAGACTGAATGCCTTAGGCATAGAATTTCTTCAGATGGAGAACATTGATTGGTTCTCAAAGCTGTTCTCCTTTAGTCATTGAGAGTTGATAGGCACTAGAGCCAAAAGTAGCAGTGATTACAAAGGGACCTAGCTAGTTGGGTTCAAACTTCACCTTGCACTCTCTATGTGATTGATTTTTAGGATTCTCTCTCAAGACTAGATCACCAACCTGAAATTCTCTGTGTCTAACTTTCTTATCGTAGCCTCTAGACATTATTTTCTGATACACTCTTAGATGATCATACGCTGCTTGTCTGCACTCATCTAGTAGTTCAAGTTCTTGCAACCTAGACACTCTATAGTCATCATCAGTTACTAGACCATGCATTCTGATTCTAGTGATGGGATTTCCCCAGACAGAATGGGCATCGAACTCCCAAGCAAGATCAAGTCATGTAGTCCCAATGTCTAGCAAGGTGGAGAACAAGAGGGATTAGCAAGCTAGTGGAAGAGATGGAAGACAAGAGAATGAAGGAGAATGAAAGGAAGAAATCCTCAAGGGAAAACTCCTCAAGGGTACCCAAGCTAGGGAAGAATTGTCATGTAAAGAAGATTTGGACAAGCAATGAAAGGCCAGCATAGGATAAGTCACAAAAGTGTAATGCCAAAGAAGGAAAGGATGTAGTCCAAAGGAGTAGACATGTCAAGAGGTTTCAAAGCATCGTGTTCTAATCTTTTTTTATTAGATCAAGACCAAAGGGGAAAAGGATTGTGAAAGGCTAGAATGAATGGAGGAAAATAAATATGAAGGCTAAACAGGAAGGGAATGAAAGCAAGATCATCGTAAGATAGCTCACAAGATAGCCAAATGTTCATGTATAGATCAACATTGTCAAGATCAAAGAGAGAAGATGGAATGGATGAAATATGTAGAAGAACTACACATGATGCTTGATTGCTAGGTTTTCATCATGATACTTATCTAAGGTGCCACAAGGGAGTGGTTTTCACCATAGGATGAATTTATTTCTCTTTACTTTTTCTACCAAGGCACTTGTTTTCAGGTTTTCACCAAGCACATTTTTAATTTTTTTAAATTTTTTTTGGAAGAAGGCAAGCTTTTTAGATAATGCTCCTTGAAAGGATAAACCATGATATGCCAAGGATTCAAAATGATATGCTCAAAGATGCTGATAGGGAAAGGAAGATGGAAGAGAAAAATGGAGGATAAGATTTTATGTAAATCGAGTGAGGTTGGAAGATAGGAGGAATAGGCAAATGAGGAAAAAGGATAGAAAGTAGAAGGATAATGAATGGATTGATTGTGAAAGGGTAGATGGAAAGGAAGGAAAGATCAACATCAACACACACCTTGAAGGTTGGAAAGAGGATGGAGGAAACATGAATGAAGGAATACGTGAAGGAATATAGCAAATGGATAGCAGAGGTTGTGGTTTAGGCGCATGGAATGGAAGAATATTTTTGGAAGAAGATGAAGTGGAAGCCTTTGGAAGCTTGAATGTCAACTTCACTTGTTGCTCAACACCAGAATCTTTCAAGAGAGATTTTGGAATCCATATAGCTATAGGCTTTTCATTTCTTTTTGATCATTTAGAGAGAATAGCTTCAATGATGGATTTTGGATCCCATACTTGTCTTGTAGTTTTTTTCTTAGATATCTCTTTTGACTTTATGCCTCCATGTCGATTAGAGGAGACATGATGATCTTTTTTTTTTGATGGATTCTTGTATTGCTTCTTTTTATTGTATTGAACATTCAAGTTACTTCCAAAAGACTTGGGACTTGTGGAAGAAGAAGGAGGATATGACTGGTTTAGATGGGTGGGTGGATGAAAAGGATTCAAGGGTATGCATCTATGTTGATCTTGAGGAAAGATAGGAGATGGAGGGACGTAAGGACCCAAGATGGATGATGAATTAGGAGAGTTAGGAGGGGAAAGTGAAGGGACATAAGGACCCAAGATGGAAGGCAGACATGAAACCCTTAGTAGTGGTGGAAGAGGTCCAAGGATGGAAGTGGAAGAGGCAACAGGATAATCAACAAGTTCATCAACATTTATATGACAACCAAGGACATCAGCATCTTTAGAGTGAGCATTAGGATTTTCAATAGAATCATGGACATCTTGAATATGAGCACCTTCTTCGATAGGATTGTTCAAAGCTTGCAAAGACTTGGGAAGAGTAGAAAGTGGAAGCGAACATGGAGTGGCAGAATAAGAAGATGGAAGACTTTGATCTTGACAAAGATCTTTGGATAGCACAAGCGCACAATTTTTCTCTTGATTTTCAATAGGCTTAACATTAGAAGTAACAACACCATTTTTACCAACCTTAATGGAAGTATCATCTTTGGAAAGCGCAAGTGTAGTAAGGTTATTTTGATTGTCAATAAGTTCAACAGTGTAAGTAGTAGCGTGATCTTGCTTAGGAGAAGACTTAAGACATGGTGGAATGAATGAGAAAGGGCGTACATGATCAAAAGAACCCTGAAGCAGATAAGAGACATTGTGAAAAGGAGTGGATGACATGGAGGGTTCTTGATCTTGATCTTTCTTTATGTTCTTTTCTTTAACATTTTTAGAGTCCTCTTGACATGGAGCCACTTCTAAGGACAAGGAAGCATGTTGGGATTGTATGGAAGACTTTGGAAGAAATGGTGTATGACTAGTTGAAGTAGGAATTATAGCATATAAAGGCTTAGGCTCTTTAGGTTTAGCATTATTGAAAGTATTTGCAACCAAGTGAAGGTTACCTTGAGTTTCTTTAAGAGGTAGCCCTTGAGGATAACTATAGGAGACTGCATGAAAAGTATTAGGACCTTTGGTGGATGAAGGACTTGTGAAATATTTGAAAGACTTGGAAGCTTTAGGAAATGTATGGGTATTGGAGGAAGTAGGGGATGGAAAGGAACCACCGCTAGACAAAGGTTCAACATTAACATGATCTTTCTTGAGAGTATAATCTTTATTTTCAACATGAGAGTTCATAGAGGAGAGATCTTTGTAGTATGCATGTTTATAATCAATGCGGTAACTAGCTTTCTTTTCCTCAAGTGAAGTAGATGTATCATGTAATGCCCCTCCAACCCTATCAAGTCTTGGTTATGCTCACTAGAAATTAGGAAGAACTATATGTGAGAATGATCCTTCTTGAGATGGTTTCTTAAGCCGAACCTCTTCCAACTTACCATAACTTCATATTTTAATGTGGGAATAATAATATTTATGTAGGTATGTTACTATACATCTTCTTGTGCGTCAATGATAGTTTAGGACCTTAATGCTAAAAGGAACACCTGATAGACGTATATGATTTTATGTGAAATGTTCATTCATTATTATTTATGTGTACCTTAGGTTAATTGATTATAATCACATAAGGGTTAGATGGGTTAACTTCTCAAATAATGTTACTTGGGATTAGATATGATTAATGCATTTAGGGTTATATGATCTATTTTTCTTGATTTGATAAAGGGACATTTTGAGTACATGCTCGATGGTTAAATGGGTTTGTGAAAGTTAATAGATGGTTTATATTTGTTATACAAATATGGAAAAGAGATTATTCTGGTACTAATCACACTAATCCAATTATGGTTTGTGGATTTCATTGTTTGATATGAGTGTAGGATGAGGGGAGGTAGTCGTAGTTACTCCTACAGGAGGTCCACATGATATCGCACTCTCCCTCCTTATTTTCCATTGTTTGTTTATATATGTATGTATGTGTGTCAGTTGGTGTTGCAGGATGCAAGTACCAAGCATCGACTCCACCTAGCTACACAGGTCTGAAGGTGCCTTCAAAATCTTCAAACTATTATTGTGTGGAGGTATTACCAAGATTACTCTCAAGGTTACCATGGACTTAGATTTTTGCTTAGGAGATTACCCTAGTTGAGGGATTTGAATGCACTATGTGATGTGATCTTGTGAATTATGATTTGATGTCATTTTGTGATTTATGATGAGAGTTAGATTTATCCTTATTAGTATATATATATATATATATATATATATATATATATATATATATATATATATATATATATATATATATATATATATATATATAAGTGTATAGTGATTGTATGTTATATAGGTATGTGTATATGTGGGTGCACACACATATACCCGTGCTTATATAAATAATAGTATTTGTATGTTTTTTTTAATGATTGTTTAAATGGTATGTTATTTATAATAATTAAATGAAGTGGATTAAATAAAAGTTAAAATAATATTAATAATAATAATAAAAGAAAAGTTATTTGTATTAAAACTAGCTATCTAGGAGGGAGTTGAACTCGAGACCTCCTAGAAGTTAGGCTAGTTAGTTTCCATGTGTGCTATGTGTTTCCTTGATAGTTATTTGTTGAAGTTTTCTTGTTATGGTTTTCTTTGGAGACTATTTTAATTAAATTTATTAAAACCTTGATTAAGTCTTTACAGGAAATTATTTGGTTGGCCCTTCAACCAACTATGGAAGTTGGAGAAGTTGCTTCCCGTAAAGAAACTCCTCCAACCACATAGTTGGAGGATAAATAATTGAAGATTTGGTGTGCAGTGGAGGGATAATTTTGGGAAGATTTATTTTCTTCTAAGTTTTTTGTAATTGATTTCTCTGGAAATTTTAGGTGAAAGTTTATGTGAATTTGAGAGCCTCTGGTTGGTGAAGTCATCTGTGTGAGGATTGCTTAGAATTGATTGCCAGAGGAAGATTTCCAAAAGGATATCTACTCAAGGATTGAAGTTTCGCAGAGGATTCTCCGCAGGACCCAAGGTAGGGTCTAAACTGGGAAGAATCTCCATTCTTCCTCTTTGTGTATGAATGTGTTCTCTGTGTGTTGTATTGTCTATATAAATTTCAAAATGATTATGTTATACATATATATGTTGTGCCTGTATTAGTGATTTGGAGTTTAGGATTATGTTTAAATATTTTTCCATGTTGTATGTATATGGATATTTCTGCATTTGTAAGAGGCTGTAGGGTCCTAAGCATTCCCCTTGTATCTCCTTTCTATTCCAGAATGTCCATGAGTTCTTCGAGGCTTTAGAATTTCTATTTCAACCCTACAGTTTCATATCTATTTTTGCACCACCTTTCTTGTCCAGATCTAGAACAGATTTGTTAGATAGATAGGATGGATTAATGGGCTATTTTTGAAGAGAAACTGGGAGATCTCAAATGGGTCGTGCCCAGATTAGGCAACCATAGTTCCCATAATGGCCAGTTTTACTCGCAAGTCAGAGTTGACAGTCATATTTTGTAGTTTCTGTCAGTCAGTTTAGTGTCAACTGAACAAGGTTGGTTTAGTGCCAACTAATCAAGGTCAGTTTAGTGTCAACCAAGCAAGGTCAGTTTAGTGTCAATCGAGCAAGGTCAGTTTAGTGTCAACCGAGCAAGGTCAGTTTAGTGTCAACTGACCAAACCAGTGTTAACCGAGCATGTTAGTGTCAACCGACCAAAATTGTGTCAACCGACTGAATCAATGTCAACCAACCAAATTATATGAACTGAGCAGACTAGTGTTAACTGAGGACAACAGGATTTATACAAGTATAACTGATGAAGGGCCACACCACCCTTACTAACTCATAACTAAAAACATAACAACATGGAGACAAAGAGAAGATAAAATGCTTTACAAAGCATACATTAATACTTGAAAATAACTACAACTTGAGAGATCTTACAATATGAGAGCTTCCTCCAAATATTTGATCTACAACATGAGAGATCTTACATCCTCCAAGCTTACAATCCAAGAGCTTACAACTTGAGCACTTCTACAACTTGAGAATTTGAGAACTTCCAATATGAGAGCTTACAATGAGAGAGCTTGAACTCTAAGAGCTTGCTTATGAATGCTCCTATGCCTTCTTTATATAGACATTTCCCACCCAAGATATTACAACACAACCAATGTGGGATAAAAGATAGATGCAACTACCTTGATACAAATATTAAATACCCACCCAATTAATATTAAGCACCACCATGTGGGCCAATTACAAAATTACATTGCCTTTGTGGGCCAATAAAAAAATAAAAGTATAACTACCTAGATACAAATATTAAATGCAAGGACTTTCTACAAATTTCTAAAATGCCACCTACACACCTCGATAAATGAAATGATTTGTTTTTATTTTTTATTTATCTTTTCCACCTATGCACCTTGGTAAATGAAATAACTTTTTCTTCTTTTTTTTTTTCTTTTTTTTTTTTTCCTCTTTTTTTTTTTTTTTTGTCATGCCCCATTTTATTTTGTGATGCAAGATGCTCCTGCATCAGACACCCAAGGTAGGAAAAATTTTGTGGATATGGATTCACAAAATGAAGTAGCTGCTGCTGATATTATTTTTTTCTTCTCTTCCAACACCTTGCTGGAACAAGTATCTGCTGCCGATATATTTCCTTTTTCCTTCTTTTCCAACACCTAGTTGGAACAAGTATATGCTGCTGACAATACTCCTCTGCAATCAACTTCGTCCATCTGTAATTCTCATTCTCCTCCAAACTTATAGGATCTAATGCACCTATAGTAAAATCTATAATTTCGTACAAATCTTCTATTGCATACCAAACATCACTTGTAATGTCCTTATATAAACCATCATCATTATCTTTCAAATCTATCTCAAAATTAGCATTCCATGATTCACAAAAATTTACCTCTTTCACATCTTCATCTTTATTTTCTTCTTCCGTGACCTCAACAATGCATGTAACGGCTTCTTTCCTTTGACCTCCAATCAAGATGTTCCACTCTTCCTCAACTGCTACAATTTTCATTAATAAATCATCCTCTTCAATTACAGGTTCATGAATCTTTTCATTTGCATGCTCTACCTCTTCTTTTGTACCGCTTGCATGATACTCCATTGTAACTTCCTTCTTTTCTTCATCTAAAGAATTATCATCTCTTTGAATCACTTTTCTCTTTCTTAGCTTCGCTTCTAATTCAGCCACTTGCTTCTTCAAATCCAGTATCGCAACTCTTGTCTCCTCTTGATATCTCTCTCTAATTTTCTCAAGTCTAGGAATTCTAAGAATCCATCCAATCACAAAAGTCATCTTCCTCTTTCTCCTCTCCATACTCGCATCCTCTTAAGGAAAACTTCACCCAACCTAAGGTCCTGGTGCAAACTGCCTCACATTCGGCGATCTGTCTACACACTCAGGAACTCCTGCTTTGATACCACTGATGAAGGGCCACACCACCCTTACTAACTCATAACTAAAAACATAACAACATGGAGACAAAAAGAAGATAAAATGCTTTACAAAGCATACATTAATACTTGAAAATAACTACAACTTGAGAGATCTTACAATATGAGAGCTTCCTCCAAATATTTGATCTACAACATGAGAGATCTTACATCCTCCAAGCTTACAATCCAAGAGCTTACAACTTGAGCACTTCTACAACTTGAGAATTTGAGAACTTCCAATATGAGAGCTTACAATGAGAGAGCTTGAACTCTAAGAGCTTGCTTATGAATGCTCCTATGCCTTCTTTATATAGACATTTCCCACCCAAGATATTACAACACAACCAATGTGGGATAAAAGATAGATGCAACTACCTTGATACAAATATTAAATGCAAGAACTTTCTACAAATTTCTAAAATGCCACCTACACACCTCGATAAATGAAATGATTTGTTTTTATTTTTTATTTATCTTTTCCACATATGCACCTTGGTAAATGAAATAACTTTTTCTTCTTTTTTTTTTTCTTTTTTTTTTTTTCCTCTTTTTTTTTTTTTTTTTTTGTCATGCCCCATTTTATTTTGTGATGCAAGATGCTCCTGCATCAATAACATTTAAGTATAAGTACTTTAATTTCTTATACTTTAAGTTATACTTGTATAAAGGAATTAGGTACCTTCTGGGATGATTGAGATAGGTTTCAGCTTCATAGGAGTTAAGATGCAAATTATAGTTTTTGGTTTTTTGTAAATTTCAGACTCAGCCAAATTTCAGGCACATGTGTTTTTCTTAGACTTATAAAAATAAGCTATGAAATGAGGTGTTTATGCATGTGGAAGTTTTTATTCCCTATGTATGTTTATTACTTGTTGTGTTGAGGTTATATGGTATACTTTTGATGTTTTTACACTTGGCATATTCTTGAGCTTAGTTTATGAGGCTAGGACTCGTCTCAGGTGGCCTATGTGCACGAGAGGGTTCCTTAGACCTATAAATTAGCCTTGGAAAGTTGTACTTATGCATGTGGAAAGTTTTATGTTTTTTTTTCTTTGAGATGTCTTGTGATAGACATTCTTCCAATAGTTCCTGTTATGTATATGGATAAGGTTAGGACTTGTTCTGAGGGCTTGAGTGCACAGGGGAGTTTCCTAAACCTATGATTCAGGACTTAGAAGTGTTATCTTGTATTTGTGGCTTTTGATGGGTTAAGGGAATAGGAACCTTAAGTGATTGGCTCACCATAGGTGGTGGAACCCTAAAGTGGTTGCTAGATGATCCTATGGGTGGGTTTGTAAAAAGTGATAACCTTAAAAATTAACCTGGGAAGGGGGGATTCAAAAGATAATGAAAGAAAACATAATAATGGCCACATAGACCTGATTGGAGTACCGAGACCAGGGATAACTACCAGGATGGATCCCTATTCATAAAGGGGGGACCGGGGTTACATGGTTGCCAGGAAGGATTCCAATATACAAGTTGTGTGATGAGACTCACTTAGGTGGTCTCCTAGAACCTTAACCTCGGTGTTATAGTATGATGATATTTTATGTACTTTATTTTAGTTCTGTTGAGCTTTGGTTTGTTGGTATTTAAGACTTAGATTTCCTTAAGGTCTTGAGAGTACCTTGATTCTATCTCCTAGCATGGGGGGTGGAACTTTATCAGTTTCACATGGTTGGGTGGAAAATCTCTTTCGAGGTATGGTTCATGGTTCGAGTCGTGACTTGGATTTTGAGTTGTTCAGTGGTGAAGATTCTGTTCTTGTATCATGTATTTCTATCTTTTGTTATCAAGATGTAAAGATTTATGGTGAGCCTTGGGAAACTTGATGTAATTATCTTTCTATATGCCTTTGGGCAATGTGCAGTAACTGTAATTATGTTTATAAAAGGAAATTGTAAGAAATAAGTTATGTATATGTGAAGGGTAGAATTATGAATCTAAAAAGGGATTGAATATGGTTAAATCAATGAGTAATTTCCTACCTTATATCTCTTGTAAATTTTAAATGAAATTGAAAGTAATGGTTCTATGAAAACCTTTGTGATGAAAGTACTTATGGATGTAAACTTCTTTAAAAGGAAACTTGTTTTGATATATGGTTAGTGAAAAGATATGCTAAGGGTTCAAGGGTATCTCCAGGTGAAGTAATGAGGTAAAAGGAAGCATGAAAGAAGTAATGGGATGTGATTTCTTAAATGTATAGTTCAATGTGAGTGATGCCTGGTTATTCAAACTAGGTTTTAATATAAATCCTTTATTTACAAGGTTATAGTTGATAATTTGTGGAAGTTAAACTTGTGGCAAAAATGATTCATTAAATGGTTTATGTTGGTTATCAATATATGGTTAAGTACTTTACACTCTTTTTATTATTATATTGAAAATAAAAAGTAAGGACTCTTAATGGAAAAGTTTAATTGAATTTTGATGGTGCAATTGAGTTGAGCATAGATATTATTAAGGAGTAAATAAATATGAAAGAATATATGTGCTTAGTGGGTGTGATAAGTAATGTGTGCTTGTTTCACTTCTAAAGGTAAATTACATGTTAGTCGGTAAGGAAAATTAATTCCACTAGTTCATTAATGTAATTGGTTTTGATGTGAAATGGAATCAATGTAAATTGAAGTTGTAATGGAAATAGAATTTGATAGATTAAGTAATAAAATGAAATACTTAATAATGGTAAATGAATTCATTAAGGGAACCTTAAGGAATGTACTTGTGAATAGTAATGATGGTATGTTAGAATGTTAAAAAAAAAAATAGTTGTAATTTTAGGTCATAGACCTGATTCCTTATGGGTTCCCTGGTGGGGACATTACATATCATCTAGGTATTATTCACAAAAATGATCAAAGTCTCTTTCAAAATCAAAATCATATGGATCACCATCACGATCTCTCCAATGTGACGTCCCATTTCCAATAAGCACGAGCACACAACGAGGAGGACTCTTAGGAACAGAGGTGTCATAGGTATCATTATATTGTCCGTCATCATAGTCATCATAGTCTTCAAAGATGGGTGTGTCACTCTCCATAGAAGAGGTATCATAAGGGTTATCACATTGCTCAACATGGTATGTCTTGAGATGAGGAGTAAGACTCTTGGGAGAAGTAGAAGAGGAACAAGATCATGGAGAAGAGGAAGGTGAAGACTCAGTGGAGGAAGAAGACTTGGAAGATGAGGAAGAATGAAAAGACTTAGAAGATGAAAGACATTTGGGAGAAGGAGGTCGTGATAGGATCATGCGTATGATCCTAGCAAAGGCATCCGATTCAATAAATTTTCCTTTATTTTTATCATAAATTGATCACTCATGGGTCTTTTGGAATAATAATCTTTCAATTGAGCAATGAGTTCGAGATCATCCATTTTAAAGAGAGGTTCCATAACAAGATAGCTGAAATTCATGGTTCTAGAAGAGGAGGAATCAAGCATGGAAGTGACATAAGAGATGAATAGAAGAAAGAAGACTAGATAATAAGAGGAAAATAATCAAGAAGACGTGAAGAGTTTAGGAAGAAGAGAAAGGATGGAAATGGGAGACTAGGAAGACATGGAAGATGTGGAAGAAAGAAGACCAAGAGTCATTTTGTGCAACGTGATACAATTTACATTCATTTGGATGTTGAGCAACATGTCATAACACCTAAGATCTGACCTAGACTGACCAAGGATGACTAGAAATGACAAGAATCAGTTCGCTATTTTGACAGAATTTGGGAATAGGCTGTAAAAATTGGATTTCTGACAAATTTGACCAATCTCTGACAACTTTGACTTTGGCTTTGATACGAGTTTTGAAATTTTAGGATGACTTTTGACACCAGAAATGATTTTTGCTTCAGATTTGCAATTTTTTCAGTTTTTCAGTATCAGTTTGTTTGCAAATTTTGAAGATCCGTGTAACAGTTCATTTCAAGTAACCAAGAAGATATCAAGCACACAAAACAACAAGCAAGGGAAGCAAGCAATTGTTTGAAAACAATGAACAGGGGCAAAAGAAACCTTGTGCATGAACAAGCAATAGTGACTTATTGTGCTAATCCCTAGAAATACTACTTGTGTATGTTCCAAAAAGTTTTTCAATAACGCACATATTCCTAGAAAATGAAAAATTTGGTGTCACTAGGGTTTGTAGTAATGGTCTGACTCTATAAATTTTGTGATCTCAAGAGGGAAAAATCCAATCCAGGTGCACCGAGGTTTTGACACAGTCTGAGAATTTAATCAATCAGGAGCTGCTAGGGAGATTTGACAACCCAACAAGAGACCACACCTATGAAGATTTCCTCCACAAGGACATTTATATAGTGGTTGTTGCTACCACGGTGAAAATGGATATTGCCGCTTGAGGTTCCATCCATGTGGTTGACCCAATTAAGGGAATGTCCACTACGGTTAACCCTCTCTAAAGGTGACTCACAAAAAATACCACAGGGGGACTAGATCAAATTCAAGGATCTGGGTTTCTGGTACTATTCAAAAAGGAAGTAGAGCATAATCCCCTAACCTTTTCACTTCACCAAGACAAAGTATATAGATTAATTCGACATGCTAAGACCAAGATTATCTCACAAAGATCTATGATGTCAACCACTTATGATCTATCAACCCCTCCGGAGAGAGAATGTATCAATCAAAAGTTGAAGATGCACAAATCTAGTAGAACATAAGACAATCTCAGTAACCTCCCTACCTACAAGGGGATTTGTCATCAAGAAGAGCTTCACATGCATGAACAAGTGAAATAATCCCACTCTCTCAAGATCATCCACAAATAGTGTTCATAGGGCCTAATTACTATGTGTAACATATATGCAAAAAACAAATCTATGTTCGTTTTAGAGCCCAAAACTGAAGTGTGAATTATGAAAGCTATAAAGGCACTCAAGCTTGACACAAGAGAGTTTGTTTTATGTCCCAAAATGAAGTGTTATCAGATGTAACATAATACTTGAGTTCCTCGCAACACGCTTAGTATATTTTACCTATTTTAGTAATTTTTGAGCATTTGTCTTCCATCTTTTGTACCCACAGGACGTACCTGCACCTGCACTTGAAAACCACTGTTATGAAAAACTTACCTATTCTTGTACATGAAACCCACTATTATAAAAATCCATAAAAAAAGAAACACAACTTGTCAACCCCACGTGGTAGAAAATCAGGTTAGTCAAAGATAATATGTCATTTGATAATCGAAAAACCTGTTGTCATAAAAAATCAGATTCTGACCAGTCTGTACTAAATCAATAATAAATTTTGAAAATCAAAACAAAATTAATCCAAACTAATAGAAAATGAAAGCTAACTCAAATACCTTTCTAGAAATATAAATTTTGGATCTGTATCATGTCATATGTGCATGTACCAATAAAAACATCAATCAGATTTCATAAAATCAGGTTCAGACTAGTCTTCACTAAAATAATCATAACTTTTGCAAATCAAAACAAAATTAATCCAAACCAATGGAAAATGAAAGCTAATTCAAATAAATTTCTAGAAATATAAATTTTGGATATGTATCATGTCATTTGTGTATGTGCCAATAAAAACACCAGTCAGATTTCATAAAATCAAGTTCAGACTAGTCTTCACTAAAATGATCATAAATTTTGCAAATCAAAACAAAATTAATCCAAACCAATAGAAAATGAAATTTAACTCAAATAGCATTCCAGAAATATAAATTTCAGACATGTATCATGTCATATGTGCATTTACCAATAAAAACATCAGTCGGATTTCTGGAAAAACAACCCAGAAATTTATCACAAAACTCACAAAAATTAACCTTGTGGTCATGGGTTCGAGAAAAATGATAGAAATTTGATAGAATAGATTGAAAACCTGTTTTAGGGCCCTACGATGGGCACTAGAAATGTGTGTGTGAATTTTGTACCTAGTTGTAGACACAACACTTCAGTAAAACATTAGAGGTTAGCAAAAACTGAAATCTTGCAAATAATTGAAACTATGCTAACCAGACGATTTACTGCCTTCTAGTAGGTGCGAGTATGATGTTCTTAGATTGAAATCAAGATCAGTGACAATGCAACACCTAAACAAAGGATTTAAGATGATGAAAGCAATGAAATATGAATGCAAATTAATCTATATTTTTGTATTTTCTATGCAATAAGAATGAGAAACTGTATGAATCTAAGCTATAATGTATGAAATTGAGTTTGAATGCAGATTTAATCTAAGAAATGCTATGAATGCATATAAAAATCTATGATATGAAACTATGAATGCTCAAAACAATAAATGAAAATCTCACAATAGCCTTGATTCGCAAAAGATTGATTCTTCAGTCATGAATTCACCAGAGTGAGGATGCAATTTTGAGGTGTTCTTTGATTAGCCAGCCAGAAATTGTGCAGACCTTTGTGAAGAGCCGAGCCTTGTTTTTATAGAAATCTAGGGCTTTGAGGATGCAAGAGAAAAGCCATAAATCACTCTTGATAAACTTGGGTTGATTTTTGAGTTAACAAGAAATTAAGAATATTTAATTCATAAAATCATGCAAAAGCAGTTTTTATCTCAAAATAGAGCTTTAGTTCTCTTTTTCAACTCCTCATCAGATGTTGAGTTTTAGAAAGTTTACAAATTGAAATTAGCAATTGTTTTAAAGTTGATTGCTTTTGTGATTGTGCATGATTTAATATGAATTAATTTAATAAATAAAGTGATTTATTTTCCACTTAATTGATTTTAAAATTAAAACAATTGATTTATGGGTTAATCAATTATTAAATCAAACTTTATTCCAATTAAATCATTAAATTTGACAACTTTGATTTGAAATCAATTAAATAAATATTCAATTGATTGTTTGTAGGAATTTTGATTTATTGTCAAAATAAAAAACAATATTAATTAGGAATAAATGCAATTAATTCTAATTAAATAATTAAGTGGCATAATTAAATTAATTAATTAAATATTCATCATATTCAATTAATCAAATTTAGGATAAATAATAACATTTATCGCCAAAAAATATTTAATTAAAGATAATTAGATAAATTAGGAATATTTAGGAAATATTCCCTGATGCAGAATTAAGATAAAATCAATTAGGATTCTGATGTGAAGATGTGCCTTAGGTTAGGACTTTTGTATCAATTTCATTCGATGTGTCGATATAGGAGGTTAATGAACGTATAGCCCATTTTTGGGGTATTACAGTATCAAGGAATGTGATTTCTTCCTTGGGAGACTCTTGTTCACTAAATGTTTTTCTTGGTCCACATCTTACTAATTTTCTCCCATAGCTTCTTTATAGAGGACTCTTCATGGATATTGATAAAAATAGGGTCTAGGAAGCACAACCTGATTAGACCCTTCACTTTATAGTGAGCATAATGTCATACTAAGAATCTACAACACATCTATAGTTTTGACTACATTCTCATCAATAGCTTCCATATAGATCTCAATCTATTAGTAGATACTTATCTTCAATATCCACATTACAAAATTATCTCCAAAAACTTTCTCCACCTCTATTCTCCCCGATGAACTTATCATCTAAAAATTCCTACAACAAGATCACAAAGTATTTTTACACAAGAACTCACTGAAATCTAGATTAGTTTAAAAAAATCTACAACCCACAACTGAAATCAATGGTGACTAGCCTCTAATACCACTTGTAAGGAAGTCAAAGCAGTGGAACAACTTCCTCCAGTAACTTGGAGAGGAGTGTTATGTAAAATCATTTTCATATCTTTACTATATTTACAAAAACTCAACACAAATGAATATAAATATCATGCTTACTACAACATAGTGATTTATGTAGGGAAAAATCTTTTGGGAGAAAAAACCCCATACTCCAAAATTTTTCTAATATATTATTCATAAATCAACAAAATAATACAAATACTAAGAGCAAGCTTCTCACAGGAGCATCACCAACCAAAGATCCAAAGGGAATTGAAAATCTATAATGTTTTGACACATAACCTCAATCTCATGTACCTACTATATAGGAGATACAATACATGAAATTATAAACAGATTACAAAACAATGGGCTAAAATTACCCAAAAAGTGGCACTCATCTTATCTCCAATCCAAGATGCCCTATGATGTGTGAAAATACACAAATATTTTTATCTCCCTTTTATAGCTCATTTATATCTTCATTATGTTTTTAGATTTCCTAATTCAAAAGACCCAACTTTTAGAGGCTATAACTTTTTTATCGGGGAGTCTGATTAACAAACCATTTGAAGCACCAAAAATCTCATGATGTACTCTATCTAGATATAACCTATATGTTAGCTATGGATATTTTTGGACAATTTTAGAGCCTCTAAGGACTTCAATATTGAATTGAAAACTTTTTAAAAAAACTTTTAATAATGAAAACTTTAAAATGATCGAATTTAGACATGATCTCACAAGAAATATTTATTGGCATGCTTGTCTAGCCCATCAAAAACTTTATGAAAAATTTCAAACCACTCTGTGCTCAAATGTAAACTTACATAAAGAGTAATCTAGTGTAAATGCAAGGTTGAGGCACCATTTCCCTAACAGTCGTGTTTTCTTTTAATTAGCTTATGTATGTGGAACAAAAGTTCATTTATTATCTTTAATTTTCGTAGCTTCACAGTCCCCAAAAAAATTGAGTGTGGGTTTTTTTTTTGTTAAAAAATTGAAGGAAATATTTTATGAAAGAGTTTTAAACCTCACCATCCAAACATGCATTTATGCCAATAGGTGAAAGTAAAGATCTGTGTTGTAGTTTAGGATAACTAGGAGGATTCAATTGGAACTGATCCATCCAGAACAGTTTCAATAGGAACTGTTCTGACCGAATCCACGTGGCGCCTACATGGACGCGTTGTGGCTGGGGGGTTTTGGTTGGAACTAATTCAACCAAATTATTTCTGGCCAAATCAATTCTAGTTGAGACCCCTTGATTATAAAAAAAATGGTTGCATCCCCTTAGACCCTCATTTGCAACCAAGAATTTTGCAGAGAGGGTAAGGGGCTACAAGGGCATTTCAATTGAACTTTAGGTATGCCCACTTTTTTTTAATGTTATATTAGAGTAAATATTGTTTTTATGTTAGTACCTATATTGTTTCAATGTTTTTTCCTATCATTTTAGTGTCTACAATATTCTATCATTAAGTATCTAGATTTATTTGACATATCTTAATTTTTATCCAACATTATCTCTCATAATTTCATAAAATTACCATCCCAAAACCAAAACAATAATAAAAAATTTCTCTCAAATAGCCAAAACCAACTAGCATCTTCAAACATGCATCTAATTTCTTCTAAGTACATACTTTTAGATCCCTATAATAGGTATATCAGTCGTAAAACAACATCGCACTTTAGCCCAACATCATTTTTTTTTAAAAGTCACTTTGAACATCAAACAACATTCAAAATCCAAATAACCAAATATTTCTAGGTCTACCTTTACATGCCACAATATGTCAATCTAAGAAAAATAATATAAATAGTTAGACAAGTTTGGATAGAATAAATTACAAACCTTGTAACCAACTTCAACAAGTGGATAAGAACATCTTGTAGATAAACCTAAATATTCACCTAAACTACAAGCAATTATAGAATACCCATATAATTAGGAAATGTTGGGAAAGTATCTTGAAGCACAAGGCTTAGAAAATCAACAACTTCAAAACCAAAATATCATACGCCCAAACATGAAAATCCCCTTAGATAACCTAGGAGGACCATCCAATGGCTCCAACACCTAGTTGATTCTACATTTAGAATATTTGGTTTGTAAATCAAGTAATTGATATATGAATCTAGAATGTATATTTATGAGTTTGTGCTTAATCAATATACCTCATTCTTGTCATGTTAATTGAAATTTAATATAAATAATGAACATATTGAATTATTGGTTACATATGTATAGTTGTCCTTTTGAATGCATGTAAAAATTTAAATATGTCAAAGAATTTGATATTTAATTAAGCCTTGAATGTATATTGCATTGATCTCAAAAATCAATGACAAAATCTACTTGAAAAGATAATCAATGAATCATATGTTTCTTTAAGTTATGAATGAAATAATTTCTATATCTATCATTCTTGAATTTAATTCAACTCAATCACAATAATTGAAACAAGTTTAGAATGAAAAGTAGTCAATTTAATTAGCTATGAACTTGTTTAGAATGAAAAGTAGTCAATAATTAGTTATGAAATTGTTTAGAATGTTTATGAACTTTTTAAAAATGTTTAAATGAACTTGTTTAGAATGTTTATGAACTTGTTTAGAATGAAAAGTAGTCAATAATTAGCTATGAACTTATTTATAAGAATTTTTATGAACTTTTTTAGGATGTTTATGATCTTGTTTATAATGTTTACATGGACTTTTTTATTAATTGTACAATGCATGCACACATGCAGATACTGTTACAACTAGTAGTTGTTGTTGCACCAAAAGATTGACCTGTTAATGTCTGATACAACCACTAGACTTAAAGAAGACACACGAGGTTGTTAAACCATGTCAAAAAACATTGCTACTCTAGAAACACAGAGGATACCAAGGGCACAATTATTCTTTCTCACCATTTTAAAAATCCCTCCAAATGCAAGTGCGGGGTTTTCACATGTGACCAAGCTCTAATACCACTTGTTATAACTAGCGGTTGTCATTGCACCAAAATATCAACCTGTTAATATTCGATACAACCAATAGACTTATAGAAGACATAGGAGGATTTTAAACCATGTCACGAATTATCGCTGCATTGGAAATGCCAAGGAGACCAAGGGTGCAATCAGTCTTTCTCACCATTGTAACAGATACATATATATTTTCATATATTTTATCATGGTATCTAGTGGTTCACAATATCATTATTTAGAGTAGAGTGTCCACCCTGGGAGAAAGAAGTCCTCACATCGGTCTTCTCATAATAGGATGGGTAGAGAACCCATAATGAGACTATTCAAAGACTGTGAGCCACTCTAGATGAGCTAGAGTGTACTTTAAAAAATATCATTTACCTTCCCAATAAGGAAAGGGTAACTACCATTAGAGATGAGATACATCATATGATTGAGGTTTCTCAATCATGTAATCCATATGATGATCCAAACATTGATGTATTTTATGCATCTCTTTCCCATAGTGTCATTGACACCATGAGATGGAAACAAATTGACAATGATATGTCTACTACTAATGTGAAATCCATGTTCCCCCACTATGAACATATGCAAAAGATTACAGGATATCAGGTGACTAGATGTATAGATGTATTTTTTGCACCTTTCATATATCCTAGATGGTTGGTGACACATCATATGTGGCCCCAAAAGGATGAGCTACCATTATATTTATGCAAATAATTGTTTGTAGAATTTCATTTGCATTATGATGTTGATTATATATATTTTCCCTCGCATGTTGTGTAGGGTAGGGGCAGGTTTTCAGATAAATTTAGATTGTGAGATGATCATGTACCATAACCCCCTAGTAGGAGGGAATTGGTGGGTCCTGCAGACACTAAAAAATGGACAAGTGCTTTAAAATCAATAGAATGACTCAAAATCATCAAAATGCACTAATTCTCATAAAAAAGGATCAAATCACATAAAAATGGGCATAATTAAATCAAATTGGACAAAATCAATAAAATCAAAGGAAAAATCAAATAATGATGTTAAATAATTAAATCAAAGCTTAAAGGGATGAAAAGTACTATCTAATTGATTTTAATCAATTAATTGTATAGTTGTTAAATCAAAAATCAAAATGAACCTATTCCCTTACATGGCTAAATTTAATTAATTAATTGAATTTAATAAATCCTAATATCTTTCAACAAAGTTGAGCAACCAATAAAAATTGAGGACAAAAAGACACAAATTACTCAAAAAGGATGAATCTCAATCACTCATTTTAAAGTTTGAATCTCAACCACTCAATTTTGTCCTTTTGTCCAAAGCTTTGAGACAAGCATTTAAATTGTCCCCCCATTTATGAACATTACAAAGTTTTTGACTCAACCAAAGGTAAATCATGGTTAATTCACTTTACCCCCTACCCTTGGGAATTTACTATAAGTATGAGGCATTTTGAGAGCAATAATTATCTTAGAAATTCATTTTCAAAGCATCCTTATTATAGTCATTTTCATAGCAATCAAGAGCATTTGAGAGCATTTGAATTATCTCTGTATCAATTTGAGAGTTAGTGAGCTAGAATAAGCATTTGTAGTATCATATTTTTCATTTTAGAGGTGTCACTAGTGGAGATTAAGTTGAGAGCTCTACTTACCACATCTAATTAGAGAGCCATGAGATGTCATGGATTCATATGCAATTCTTAGTTTAAATTCTCATTGTATTTTCTAAGATTGTTAGATATTAGTCCTAATTTCATGAAGGTGCAAAGTATTCACACACAAATGGTGCCCACCGTGGGGCTTTGAGCCTCATTTCTAATATTTTGATCAAGATTTCATGTGTTTTTGTTGTCACTTTTCTGTGAATTTTTGTAGGAAATAGGAGAAATGACATGTACCAGTAGTCAAATGACATGTACCAACATTTAAATGACATGTACTAGTAGTGAAATGATGCATAGCAGCAGTCAAATGATGCATACCAGCATTTAAATGACACATACTAGTAGTGAAATGATGCGTAACAACAATCAAATGATGTGTACTAGCATTTAAATGACGCTTATGAGATAAATTGCTATGCCTGAGACAGTAAAGCAATGCTTGAGACCTAAGAAGTACTGCTTATTCACTATCTTTTATCACCTGTGACAAGCTTTACGATGCAATTTACACAAACTGTCACGCCTAGTATCTTCTAACCGATGCTTAATTTTGTGAATTGCCACTTTTAATAGCTTATCTTACATGGATTACATTAATTGTTATGCCTAGCAAATAAATTGTCACACTTGAGTAACTTTAAATAACACTTGAGCCACTAGAAAGTGATGCTCATTATTATTAAAGTTACGCCTGCTAACAGTTTAATTACGCGTATTAACTGGACAATGACGCTTATTGTCTGCTGTTTTAATTTGCTATCAAATTGATAAATTTGATTATCTTACTCTCTATTTGTATGTTTTTACTATAAATGAGTAGGCACATAAAGGTTCAAAAGCCAGAGAGTAGGTTCAACCAAGAAAGCAAGGTTTTGGCTAGGAAGATCAAGAAGGAAAACTTTGAGGACATCAAATCTGTCCTTGAGGAGTGACAAGAAGAAGAAAATAAGGTATATTAGAATTATCTTAGAATTGTAGAAGCTTATAAAAATAAATTTGTATCTCTCAATTGGATTTTCTCTCCTTAGTTCAAGTTTTCATCAAAATTTGCAAATAAGGTTTTAAGATTCAACATAAAAGTTTGCTTCTTCAAATTTGATTTGGTTTTCTTCATTGTGATTATTTGTGTTGACTAAATTGCTGGTGGATAAGCACATTTGGAAGGAGCTATTGCCAAGGTAAGGATAAAAACAATGAAATCACCCAAAAATGCCCCTAACTTCGGTTAGCTACAAGGAAAAGGTAAGCCTCAACTAGTCAATATTTTCCCTTAAATTGTGGCATTGATGCATTTCAAGAATTTAGTAATTAAGAAGGATTAAGGAATTGAGCACATAAGATCAAAGTCCCTTTTTTGTGGAAGAGAGTAGAAATACTCAAATCCCTATAGTTAGTGGGTGAAAGAAATTGAACATTGCTTATTGTGTTTGGGAAATTAAGGAAAGTTAGAGATATGCTCTTCACCTTTTGGTGAACCAAATTCCCAAAAACTTGTTCTTAACTCCACTTCCTTATTTTAAACATGAACATGCTAGAACAATAGAGGGCCTGAATCCCAAGAAATTTCCTTAATGAGGCCGGTGAGAGGGAATGACCCAAGTGGGAGACAACCACCTTTGCTGTGGTAATATCCAACCCATGATAATAAAAATACACTTTTCCTTAAAAGGGAAGTGGCTAGATTGTGTGCAAGTTTCTTCACTTCCTCTAGTAGTCCTTATGAATTGCACCAAATTGTGCTTTTGTGTGTGTGGGAAGCCCACAAGTGGGAAAAAGAACTTGGCATAGTTTAGAATAGATTATTCATTAAACACCTGATAAATTAGTAAGCTACCTTATAGAGCCAACAATTTTAAAAGCCAAAATTGACTATAGATAGACTACTTGAAATAATTTCTTGTTCAATACTTGTGGAAAATGATTGAGAATATACACTTTAGTGTGTTTTAGGGACATGATTAAAATTTGATGTTTGTGTTGCGATTGTGTTTCATTTACAAACAAGAAAATTCCATAAACCCGATCTTACAAGTTTTAAAATCTAAAATTTACAACCTGGTCAGTAAATTACTGCCTATGCATAGTGAAGTTATGCCTATGACCTGTAAAGTGCCACCTATGCACATGGAAGTTACTCCTATGAATTTTAAAGTGATGCCTGTAAACAATGAAGTCACGCTTGTGACATTGTAAGTGACCCCTGGAAAAAGTTAAAAAAATGCCTATCAACAAAGAAAAGCTACCTGCTGACCTGCAGAGTGCTACTTAAGAATATTCCAGTAACCGCGTATCAGTTGTTAAGTCATGCCTACACACTGACAAGTGATGCCCAAAAACAAAGAAGGGCAAACAGTGAAAATTTCCTGAAGGTTTGGAAAGATTTTGACATCATTTTTGGATACCCTTTTCGGAGATATTCCTTATTAGTGCAACAAATAGATCATATTACTGAAACATATTTATAATGATGGAATTATTTGAGAAAAAAATCAATCCTATTATGGAGCATAATTATCGAAATCAAGATCAAAATCTCCATTGGAATCAAAATGATGAGGTGTCTGAAGAAGAAGTTTCAGAAGCAATCCAAGATCCCATGTTTATGGAAATAATGCAATTAATTATGAAGAGGGATAAAGAAGCATATTTCATAAAGTTAGCTCAATTAGGATCTAAGCTTCCTCATGATTTTGACACATCAAATTTGAGGGAGAATGAGGAAAAACAAAAAGATACATCACTTGAAAAGCCATCATTAAGATCAATGTGTCCTTTTCTTTATAATGATGGGCCATCCATATCTTCATCTTCCTCACAAAAAGAAGCATTTAAGAGCAACAAACCTATCTTGGATCAAAGGAAATTTTAGGATCATCCTATTTGTGATCAAGATAATAAAGAGTATGAAGAGGAATATATCACTATCAAGCAAGATCTAATGCATGAACCTCTATCTAGCAAGGTTTCTCCCATAGCTTGTACACCTTTCATCCTTCGTCCATCTTGTGAACCTCTATCTAGAAAGGCTTCTCCCATAGCATGTACTCCTTTCATCTTTTGTTCATCTCAAAAAGCTTCACAACTATCCAAAATTCCTCCATCAAAGAATGAACCTAATGATGACACTTTTCCCATTAACTATGTCTACCCTCAAGGGCTACCTTTAAAAGAAACCCAAGCTAACTTACATCTTGTTGCAGATCATTTCCATGCTTCAAAGATCTTGGAACCCAAAGCTTCATGTGATTCAATGCCTATTATACCCGTTCAAAAGGATCCTACATTATTCTTCCAAACATCCCCCACACATATCCAAACATCTACCTTGTCTTTAGAAGTGGCTCCATGTCAAGAGGATAATCCAAAGAGAAAAGAAACAAATGTTGATAAAAATCAAGATCAAGATTATATACAATCCCCTCCCATATTTGATGATGGTCCCATATCTATAGAACCCTGTGATGATCCCCTTGCATCCTTTCATGTCTTCCAAGATGATATCCTTCCATTCCAAGAACCAAATACCCTTCAAAGTTCCACATTTTCTCCACTTCCCAAGAAAGATCAAGATATCCCTTCCATAATTTCCAATGAGCATATTGAAAATCAAGAGCAAAATACCCTATCTATACCCTTCAAAGATCCTTGTCAAGTTCAAAGTATCCCATCATTTCCTTTTCACATTCCTCCATGTTCACCTCAAGAAACCATCATTCTTCCAAATCCCTTGCATGATAATAAATCCCTTCAAGATTTAGTTGATCTTATCAAATGTGTTCCTATCAAGGCTACTCATGAGCCTATTGGTATAAAGATAAATCTTAAAGATGAGAACCTTGGCAATGTAGCTTCTTCCAAAGATGTTGATATCCCTTTCACACCTTATATCCCTCCATTCAAATGCAACCACATGCCTTCATTATCCTCCAAATCCATTTTGGGTTCCTATGTCCCAAAACAAAATTCTTCATTCCTTCCATCCATATTAGGTCCATATATTCCTCCATCCTCCATTCCTATCATCCCTAGCTCTCCATTCACTTACCCTACCATGTATCAAGATCAACAAAGGCACACATAATTGAAGAATGTCCAAACACCAATCCATATGAACCCTCCATATTATTCCTATTCATCCACAATTCCTAAGTCTTTTGGAAGCAATGTTGATGTGAAACATAACAATCATACATCCAAGAATCCATGTGTATAAAAATCACAATGTCCCATCTAATCGACATGTGAATGAAAAGAAAAATGAAAAATACAAAAGGCCACAAAGGTCCACCAAGAAAAAATAAAAAAATAAAACGTGGGTTCCTAAATCCCTCATTGAAGAAATGCATTCAAAAGCATCACAAAAGAAAGGAAAATCAAAGACTATGTGGATTCCCAAGTCACTGTTGAAAGACTTGCACACAAAAGAAAAATCAAAATTGACATTCAAGCTTCCAAAAGCTTCCATTTCATCCCCTTCCAAACATCTTCCACTTTCCAAGTCTAATTTGGGTTGCTATATCCCAAAATCCACTACCTCAAGAAGATCCTTACCTCCTTCATCTATTGTTCCTCCATAATTCTACCACTCTTCAAAGTGTGTGCCGAAATTGATCTTGCCAACATTTCCATCTAAAACATACCTTCTTCTTATGCTCACATTCATTTTCCAATACTTACTTTCCATACTTCCATCCTTCTTATCAATATCTTTGAGCATCCTAGCCATACCCATGGTTTATTATAGCATATCTTTCAGAAGAGCATTGTCCAAAGATCCAGATGTTGGGAAAATATTGAAAAATACAAAAAAAAAGAAAACAAAAGAAAGAAAAAAAAAGTTCCTTGGTGAAAACCTAGCAATAGGCACCTTGGTAGAAAAAGTAAAGAGAAACAAATACCATGATGAAAACTTGGTAAACAAGTGTCATGCATAATTCCTCCTTCTTGCACTCTACACTTGGGGGCAAGTTTCATCCATATTTCCTCTCTCACCTTCATCTTGACAAGGTTGAACACATCCATGAGCATTAAGTATCTCGACATCTGTTATCCTTTCCATTAGCTTGTTTACTTGTTGCATCCATGTTACCCTATCATGATCATGCTTATACCAAATTCACCTTCATTATTCCTTGACAATCTTTCCATAATCCCAAAACATCCCTTCATAGAATCCATCACCCCTTTACCTAGATTGTGTTATCTTATCCACATCTTACCCAAAGTGACCCTTGGTCTTGATCAAAATGAAGAACTTAAAGTACAAAAATTGTTATCAAGAACTTCTTGACATGTCCACTTCTTTTGGATCCCTCATTTTCATGATAGTAGATCGTTATCCTAAAGGCTATCTAGCACTGCATCATTGACTTCCATGGCTTATCCAAAAACATGCTTCACATTGCTATATCATTTTTCCTTAGCTTGGATAATCTTGAGGAGATGGTCCTATGGGTCACATTCGCATACTTCATCCATCGTGGCCTTTCCATCTCTAATCCATCAACTTGCAAATCTATCCTTCATGTCCTATATCTTGCTAGACATTGGGGGCAAACCAATGTGATGTTGTTCAAGAGTTGGTAATTTCTTGCATAAAGTGCTTTGAGCTACATCTTGCATAAACCAAGCTTTTGTAATATTTTGGGAAGTTTTCCCAAGTCCAACATTTTTCCTATCCAACCAAGAGCATTTGATCTTAATCAACGGATTTCAACAAAAAAACATCAATTCACATGACACAATGCATTAAACTCAATCGGATATCATATATCAGAGAGACTTATCAATAGTGCTACTTTTGGTCACATATCAGAGAGGGAATTATCAGAGCTTCAGAAGAGAGATATTTTCATGAACCTTTGATGAATATCATTGTTCACACCTAAGTATTTGATCCTACAACTTGATCCTTGAGCTTTCATTGACTTTATTATTCGGGATTAAAAATTGACAAACACTTTAAAGATCAAAATACTTGGAAAATCCTTTTGAAAATCATGAAACATTGTAAAACACTTGAAGCTTTCTTTTTGATAATCTTTATGGAATTGAATTTTATCACATCTTTTTAGCTAAATCGATGATGTTTCGACTAGATTGGTGATGATAGAGACATGATATTTTCTTGCCTTTGAGTGACTGTTTTAAGGAACATTCATCAACCTATGCAAATTCATCTAACCACATGGTCATCAAAGAACCATCGAGGACTATCCCATAAGATGAAGCATCAACCTTTGCTTGTTTACACAAATAGATACCTTGGCTATTTAGATCTTTTATATCTTAATACCAAAATCCACTTGCAACATTGAATCCGTTGAAACCGGTATTCATACTCCCATAGTTTGGTCATCCAACTAGTGAGGGTTGTACTCGTTTCCAAAGAGGTTACCAAAAAAGAGAAAAAGTGGTATTCATATCATCATGATGTGGTCAGTGATGATTGTACTTGCTTTTCAGTCCCACAATGCTCAATGATGAAAATATTTCTCTATGACATTTCTTTGCTAAAAGCTAGTGACACTTAGTTGCATTGCATTGCATTTTCATGATTAGATTAAGCGCATTGGTTTGTAGTTATTTTTCCAAAGGAAAAGGGGTTTCAGTTAATTATCTTGATCAATCAAAAAGGGGGAATCAAGGAAAAGTCCATATCATCATATAAGTGTTCATCAACATCAAATAATCCAGTACATCAGTATATCAAGATACAATGTCATGAAAATGATACATCTAAGTCATGATCAATAAAACATCAACATGATAAAAAATAAACAACAATGAAGATCCATAAATCTAATATCCAAGAAGCTAGGGACCGTATGTATAAATTATGAAAATGTGCTTGTTTTGCAAATCAACGAAATCATATCAGTATTCTATATTAGTAAATCATTTTACGTCAATCAATCAATCAACCAATTAGTACCAAATTATTGTTTCCCAACTCTTGATCGTGAGGTGGGACCAATATGATTAGTATCAATCCTATCAAACCTAGTACCATTTATTCATGTCTCTATGTCTTGAGAATGAATTATCAGTGACCTACCTATCAGTTATCCTGCTATCAGTTTTACTACCCTATCAGATTGACAAATCACATTCATTGGTACTATTATCCTGATATCCTAATCACTTATTTTTCTTAACTACAACAGACCTATCTATCTTGGACGTACAATCATTGAACCAGGAATATCATCAATGTTTTTTAGAAATGAAAACATATTGGATCAATATCAATCAATATCATCAACTTTTTCAAAACAAGCAATCAATCTGTTTTCATTTCTGAGGGGGCATCAGAGTATCAAAAAATAGGCATAATATCAAATCAGGGGCATCAAAGGCATTAAATTTTTTGGCATATCATATCAAATTGTATCATTAGACAGTATCAAGTATCAAATCAAATCAGGACTTAGCAATCAAATTAGTGGTAAATCGACAAATAACAAATCAGTAAAATAGGACCTACAAGCAATCAGGACTTAAAATTTTCTTTGAATCAATGTTCTTTGCACATCAATTCAAAGAGGGGCATTTGTAGACACTAAAAAATGGACAAGTTCTTTAAAATCAATAAAATGGCTCAAAATCATCAAAATGCACTAATTCTCATAAAAAAGGATCAAATCACATAAAAATGGACATAATTAAATCAAATTGGACAAAATCAATAAAATCAAAGGAAAAATCAAATAATGATGTTAAATAATTAAATCAAAGCTTAAAGGGGTGAAAAGTACTATCTAATTGATTTTAATCAATTAATTGTATAGTTGTTAAATCAAAAATCAAAATGAACCTATTCCCTTACATGGCTAAATTTAATTAATTAATTGAATTTAATAAATCCTAATATCTTTCAACAAAGTTGACCAACCAATAAAAATTGAGGACAAAAAGACAAAAATCACTCAAAAAGGATGAATCTCAATCACTCATTTTAAAGTTTGAATCTCAACCACTCAATTTTGTCCTTTTGTCCAAAGCTTTGAGAGAAGCATTTAAATTGTCCCCCCATTTATGAACATTGCAAAGTTTTTGACTCAACCAAAGGTAAATCATGGTTAATTCACTCTACCCCCTACCCTTGGGCATTTACTATAAGTATGAGGCATTTTGAGAGCAATAATTATCTTAAAAATTCATTTGCAAAGCATCCTTATTATAGTCATTTTCATAGCAATCAAGAGCATTTGAATTATCTTTGTATCAATTTGAGAGTTAGTGAGCTAGAATAAGCATTTGTAGTATCATATTTCTCATTTTAGAAGTGTCACTAGTGGAGATTAAGCTGAGAGCTCTACTTACCACATCTAATTAGAGAGCCATGAGATGTCATGGATTCATATGCAATTCTTAGTTTAAATTTTCATTGTATTTGCTAAGATTGTTAGATATTAATCCCAATTTCATGAAGGTGCAAAACATTCACACACAGGTCCAAACCTTTTGTTTCTTCCAAAAGGTATGGAAATATCCAGTGCAAGAGATGTTGCAACTGATGAGATGTAGTTCAACATATATTCTAGTATTTCCACCATCACACTAAGGTTGACCAAATGTATTTTGATCATGTGGATAGATATATGTTGTGTTCTTGTAGTACCATTCATCTTGTTAATCCTTCATATCCATATTTTGATCTATATATCTGATATGAGATATCATCGCCTATTGAACTTGCACAGTTACCTGAGAAATATTTGTGCACAATGAGCACATGTTAAGCGAGTGATCTCCTAGACATATATTAGTCTTTATCGACATTACATGGGATCTCTCCCTAGGAGATGCTATATTTCATTAGGCGAGTTCTTCAAAGACCCTCCACCCCTAGTAGACATGGAGTTTGGGATGCTCATCCTAGTAAATCAAGACAGGAGGATATTTTGATACATCCTACAACTCCTCCACAACAGACATCACTTGATCCTACAACTCCTCTACAACAACCATTAGTTGATCGTACAACTCAAATAGTAGGGGTTCAACCCAAAGCTTATTCATTTTTGCTTATGGATGAGGGTGTTGATCCAAAAGTAGTGATGTTAGACTCTTCTAATTTGAGTGAGATTGGGTGAGCATTACATGTTGTGAATATGGTAAGAAAACAATTTTTATTTATTTAATTATATATACAACTTTCTATAATTTTAAAAGTTTGATCATTATATATATATATATATATATATATATATATATATATATATATATATATATATATATATATATATATATATATATATATATATATATATATATATATATATATATATATATATATATATATATATAAACTAAAATTGTGTACATATGTTTTAAATTTTTTATATATTACAGGGTATTATGATGGTCACGACCTATGGATATTTGTAGGAACCTGGTGATCCTATTGATCAGGATACATAGGTAAATTTATATATAAACATGTGAACTTTAATTATTTACTTTTGAGTATTTAAATAATTACATGTACATGTATACAAGTTTTTAAACATAATTTGTGTGCAATATAGGTCCCTTGTGCAGGTCGTGGATCAAGATTTGATCAGGGATTGGGTCACAACCCGAGATAGAGATATTTGTAGATGCTTGCTTGAAATTTAATATATATTCATGTTATGTAGACTTATTTTATATGCAAATGTGCATACATATATTCTAGACTTATTTTATACATTCTAGACATTTCACACATTTCATGTGTTACATGATTGTTAGGGTCTATTAGAGTCGCCATGTAAAAAGTGTCCTTGACCCTTTTGATATTTAATTCTTGTCCAGTGTTCTCCTTTCTCAATCTTGCACCATCGGCTTTCCAATGTCAGCCTAGCTTTTGAGTTAAATGTCACAACATTTTAAGCTTGTCTTGGTCATAGTCGACATCTTTCAGTCAAGTGTTGGTTGTTCTTAATCCTCCATGACCCACTTTGAACCCCTTTGAACCCCAGTTCAAAGAAGTTCAAAGAGGTTCAATCAAAAGATTTTTATTTAAAGTTGGTAATTGTAGGTGGGACCTAAGTCCACGTCATCACACAATAGTGAACTGCTTTGAATCTCTTTGAACTCCGGTTCAAAGTAGTTCAAAAGAGATAGCGGCAAACCCAAGGATTAATGTGACAGTTGATGAGGTGGATGATGTAGAATGTTAGTGAGGTAATTATCAGGATTATGGTATGGTCGACATTGAAAAGATGGAAACAACGTGGGAAATCCAAATTGGCAAATTGAATTATTACAGATTTTACCTTAAGTACGAGCGAAGTAATGACATTAAATGGAAATTAATGATGTTTTGAACAGTTGTGAAATATAACAGCAGTCCTATGTCACATCAGCATTTTCACTTCACTCTGAATTCATGTCATCATTAATGCTCCTTTCCTATCTGAACTCCGCAGTATGGGAACTTTTTATAAGTATGGTATTTAGCTCATTTCTTTCCAATGTGGAATTGTGGAGTCTCGACTATGAAAGAAATAAGTTGTTTTCTTAAGTCGACAGAACATAGGTAATCACTAAAAAGCCTCCTTTTTTTTCCTATTTTCCACATGATAGTGTGATTTCAAAGGGGTTGTTGTTCTTTGTTTGTTTTTGGAGAAGAAAAATGAAGTCTAGCATGCATTTCTTTAGAAATCCTATGAACCTAGATTGTCGCGCTCCATGATTATGAACATTGATTTGTTAGGATTTGAAGTAGAGAAAATGGTTGGTAATTTGATGGATACTACAGAAAAAGATTATATTTTATAATTCTTGTCCAGTGGGTTGCTTGAAGCCACGAATTTCCACCAGCTATAGTAAGCCCATAGTTAATCCAATAGTGCATAAACCACTATGATGTCAGGTCTAAGTGCGTGTTAAATAAATGAGCTCAGTGTCTCTTGTTTGTAACCCGAGAGACAATAATGTCTATTTTCAACATACCTGGTGAGGCTTTTGCTAGTTTTACTCCAAATCAGTCACTTGCTCAATTCCAAGAAAGAAGTAACAAAAACCATAGTAATATTGCGCGTAAATAGACTAAGTCATTCTACAAAGGAGGTTCCAGGTTGCCTAAGGTTTTGACTAAAGATCACATGAAACTTCATATTCATGACATAATGGTTTTGTTGCACAGAGTGAAAGGTTCAGAACAAGTGCTTCTTTTTTAAGATTGGATGTATCATTTTATAGAAATTATTTTGGAGGGGAAGAAAAATCTCAACTGGGCCGAGACAATTGTTGGTTCATTAAGAGATCAATTTAAATAGTGCAAGCAATAAGAAAAGAATTTTATATGTCCTCATATTTAACTTATTGCCTTGCATGTACTCAAAATATTGGAGCAATTCCTCATGAACCCTGGAGTGAAGACTTAAACATCTTTGAATATTGCCCCTTGCTACAAAGAGATAGAGTCCTAGAAGACTACATATGGGTTCATGACATTTTCCTTGGAAAATTGTGTTATCAACTAGCGGAGACCCCAAAGCAGAGATCTCTCTAGAGGCTCAGAAACTAGTCCAAAATTACGATAGCTTCTACATCTAGTTCTCGTAGTTTACATACATCAGAGTAGGAGGATTTGATGAGGAACCTCTCAAATTGCCAAGATTTGCCTTTGACTTCTTTGTTTTAGCAAAAGTTTGCAAGAAAATGTTCACTATGATTTAAAATAGTCTTCGAGAGGAAAAGTGGGATTCCATGTTTGCAATCAAGCTTGGAGCCATGGCATACAAAAATATGATTGATGCTTCAGTAATAGGAAGTAACTTGGTGAGTTTCCACATGCAGTTTTATGATTCAAGAAGAGGGTTCGATAATAAGGGTTTTGCAAGAAGAGTCCTTAGTCTTAGTAATCATCCATCACCAAAATCACATATTGAATATTTGTGGGAAGACCTTGAAGATGAAGAGGTAGTCAGAAAAAGGATCATTCTAGGATGTTAATCCCCCATATTAAAATCATGCAATTAAAGTTTGATATAGATGGCACAGAGGAAGATAATTCTGAGATTATAAAACTAGGATATGATGTTTCAAATACAGAGGATTTTCTTGAGATAGACTAGATGAGAGGAGAAGAAGACAATGTAAAATTGAGAGCTAGGTTGATTTTTGAAGTTATAGAGGACTGGCTAAAAAGAAAAAGATAGAGCAAGGTAGAGATAACATCCCTTGAGAAAAATAGTGTCGATTCCATCTCAGTCGAAGTGTTTCCTGATTCATCTAACACATCACTTTTGGTCACTGATGCAGGTAAGATATCTTCATCCAAAAAGAAAGCAATTCCAGGTGGATGCCCTACTGCACCCTGGACAAGGTCAAGGACCAGGTCTGAAAGTCATGCTCAGATGGCCTCTCCAAATTCTAGTTTCATTGACATCGACATCAACGATGAAGATATTTATTTTTCACCTAAGCACCCTAAGAAAAATCAAGAGGTACCTACTGACAACCGTAAGATTCAACAAGCTAAAGTAACTCCTGCCAAGATGAATGACAATAGGATGGTCTCCAGTTCAATTCCTTCATGGTTAACAGATTCTATGAATAGAAAAAGAATCTTCAAACCTTTTTCCCTACCGGTTAAAGAAATAATCACTAAGTATGTCATCTGCACTCGAAAGACAAAGAAAATGAAAAGCAATAAAAGGTTAACCAAAGATCCCACTACAGGAAAAGTGACTGCTGAAATTGCAACCTTTAAACCAAAAGAATAAATTCAAGAACCTAAGGCAGAGGATTTTGAGGTCACGAAAATGGAATTCAGTGTGCTAACCAAGGATTCAAGGGATCACTTATTTAAGTTCTCAGCTGATCATATGCTCGGTCAATCCCAGAAAGATGGTAAAGAAAAATGAGAGCTCAAACAGCTCGTAATCACCATGGCTGAATTTATTAATTCACTTAGTGATGTTGGTGCATAGCCATTGGCTCAATCTCTGCAATATTTTTATGTTGGAAAAATAGTCAGCGCTCCCCTCAGGATTTGTGACATGGCTTAACTACCTCTTGTGTCTTCTATAAGTCTAGTGGTTGTATCGGGCATTAATAGGTAATCTTTTGGTGCAACGACAACCACTACTTGTAACAAGTGGAATCAGAGCTTGGTCATAGTTTCTAATCCCCTCGAGTAATGTTGAGTGGGAGATTGTTGGAAAAATGGTCAGCGCTCCCCTCAGGATTTGTGACATGGCTTAACCGCCTCCTATGTCTTCTATAAGCCTAGTGGTTGTATCAGGCATTAATAGGTCGATCTTTTGGTGAAACAAAAACCACTACTTGTAACATTTTATCCTAACTCAATAGATAGCAAGAAGTTGCTAAAACAAATGCAGCTAGGCAGAGTCTTAACAAAGGCAATGAAGAACTGGGCTGATAGTGTCATAGCCGAAGGGAGAATATTTATTTGAGAATTTGTGGCCACTTGTGGAGATGGAGAGGCACTGCTTGGAGAAATCTAAACCTTGATTCCAGGATGGGAATTGGAAGAAGAGAAGTGCACATCCATTGTTTCTCAAGTTCAAGAAATAGAAACATATGGGGTAACTCAATTCCTGTCAAAAAATTTGATGAAGCTGGTTGATCCTTGCATGCTATTTATTTTGAAATAGAACCTAGATTGAAAGGTTCTTTGTTCAAAGATGTGATTTAAAGCACATATGCCATGTAGAAATAAATTAAGGAGATACATGCTAACGCACTGAAAGATATCAAAGTGGTGAACCCTTCAGGTATACTATAGATTAATGAAGGAAACAGGGATGCAAATGCCATGATCAAAAGTTTCATGGATGCTATGAATGCCCTCAAGGAGAACAAAAAACCTATGACCCAGGATTTTACTAGAATAGAAAATGTGGAATCCATGCTATTCCTGAATAGAGGAGAGTTGCCTAGATAGTTGCAAAAGATCCGAGAGCTTAAGTGGGAAAAGAATGCATGCTGAGCGAAGTTGATTGGCCTGAAGGGTTTGCATTCACATCCAACTTAGGAGTTGGTGAATACATTTAGGACCTAGAAACTAGTTCAGAGCATCATGTCAGATGACCAGTAGCGGAGGATACAATAATCTTGCATTTTTAAGATTTTATTGTTTGGGGGACATATGTCTTTAAACTTTTACTTTGTTTAAAACTAGTTTCTAACTGTTTAGTTTTTCTATTAATCCGAGAGGCGAGTTTTCAAGGAGGTCTCCCGGATTGAAAATTATATATGCTAGAGCATAAAAGGATTGAAGGGTTAGAATTTTTAGATTTAGACTTAGTTTAGCATATTTTTTGGTACTGTTTTAAACTATTTTGTTTGGAACAAAATTAAAGGGAAAGATATAGTAATCTCCACTATTTTTAGACTTTGTTCTATACAAGTATAAATATCTTAATACCAGGCTTGATTTAAATCTTTAAATTTAAGTTTATGATATATTGATTACTTTGTGAATTGATATATTTCATGGTTTGTATTGTTGGATTTATGCGCTGAGGTTATCAGTCTTTCATGATAATTCTTGCCATATTTTTATAGGAAGTTAATTTCTAGTAGTTAAAGGAACTGTGCTTTCCTTTAATCTTAATTTTTCACATTCATATTTCCTAAAAATACCTTAATACCTAGGGGTATTTGAGAGATCCTTACATACTTTCTGGTCAAAAGTACATAAGTTTGTATTTGTTTTAGAATTCATTGAATATCTTAGAGAGGGAGTTGTACCTTGTAAAGTTCAGAGGGAAGCAATTATTTCATGCTTACCTAATTATTGCTGAATTATTTGTCTTCAAAGAAGCATAGAGTTATTATAAGATTTATTTAAAGAGGAGAAAAATCTATTCGCCAACAAGGATACATATATTTTAGACATTTCATGTGTTACACATTTATTTTAGACATTTCATGTGTTACATGTTAATTTTAGACATTTCATGTGTTACATACATATATTTGTGTGTACATGTATGAAATTATAAGTTAGGATTATTTTAAATTGAATAAGTTATTCTTGTGTTTGTGTGTGCATGTATGAAATCATATGTTAGGATTATTTTAAATTGAATAAGTTATGTTCATGTTTGTGTGTACATGTATGAAATTATAAGTTAGGATTTAATAAGTTATGATTTGTGATATTGCTATCAGGATTCAACTATGTAGTTTTTTAAATCAAAGTAATTGACCCATGTTTCATGATTAGTGGCTCACACAAACCCATCTCTCATGATAATGAATGGAACACTTATCACTCATTGGATCTAGGTGAAGCATCAGGACTTCCTGGGAGGTCACCCATCCCAGTACTACTCCGTCTCAAGTGCTCTTAACTATGGAGTTTCCTCCATGGTTAAACCCACTCTTCTTGCAACCCCATTTGAAATCAAAGTGGATT
>BSBK01009682.1:0-42500 GCA_027943335.1 Chamaecyparis obtusa
TAACAGAGACCGAGCCTCACCATGCCATAAATAGTAAATAAAGAAGCACTATAAACCTCTAAAGAAATGAAGAACTTAAACCAATAACTCAAATCAAAGTAATCACTGACAACACTAGAATTCGACAATATACATATGTTTGACTCCCTGCCTTTAATGTCTAATGAAGAATTAACAAGTGATAATAAAACTACAGAAGCACGAAACTAAAACTCTAAGAAAGTGCAATCCCCCAAACATCTCGACAAACTATACATTACAACAAGAGAAGACCCAGAATACCAAGTCACTAACAACTTAACATTACCTGACCATGCATTGAAACAACAATATACCGTAACTGGTTCCACCATTAAAATTTCTCAGGTTTAAGAACTGAGACCATAAAACCTTCGTTCCAAGACTAACATTAGCTAACGACAATAATCCATTCACAAAATAAGCATAGGTTCGACAAAACTATGTTACTCCCAAATCTGTCAACATTACTAAACACTACCTCCATACAGATTGACAACAGCAACATACCTTGCTACCAAATATTGATACCACCGAAAGCTACCCAGAAAGAAAGTATATAAACATCTTCAATCATATAGCCTATTTCTCACCAAATACTGATCATATGTCCAAACCAAAATGCCCAAAAATAAAATGACAAGGAAAGCCCCTAATACTAACATATCGGCTACTAGAAAACCCATCCTTTTAAATAATTACACAGACCGAACTTGACCATCACTCAAACATCTTTTCCTACATCTGAAATAATACTTCACCAAAAATGATTCAAACCCAACTCAAATAAAACCCATTTTAAAACAATCACATATTATTATCTATCGACTAAACACTAACAGGTATAAGAAGGAACCACTAATCAAATGATCCTAACCCAAAAAGAGTGTTCATTCCCACATTTTGTCTTTGGTTTACTATTCTAACAACATATTGAGTTTATAATTATAGAATCATAAAAATATAAACTATCCTTTCCACAGAACAAACATGATACACGAAAGCTGAAGTTCTATTTAACACATTTACAGTCGATACAAACATAATGAATGTGCATGGAGTAAATAAGAGGGTTAGATGCTGGCCCTGACCTGCACAATCGAGCACTGAAACAAGAATCCAAGCTTTGTCCACAACTAAAAACCTTTAGACCAGCAGAAGATTGCAAGCACGAAAATAAAACTCAATGATGCAATGTTGTCGCAGAGGTAAAGAAATGGTACTCGCAACCCCCAATAGACAACAGCCCAAAACTTCCTCGTGCTGGCCGAACTAGAAGCCATGAAAATAGCCAACATACCCATTGCAAGTGACAGAGAAGGAGAAACCCACTACATGCAACCATCCTCTGAAACCAGAGCAACAATGGCGGAAAAGACTCAAGAAAGAAGATAAGCATCCATTAACTATTCCTTAATAGCCGTGACTGGTCTCCCACACTTGGCAAGTTGCGAGCCAAGTGATGTACCAGCTTGAACCCCAAACTTACCAACACACTAAACTGACACATGCAAGAATTAATTCCTTTCAACATGTGTCCAATGTCAATGCCGCCCAAAACCTCACTAAACCCAAAGCTTGGCAGCCTTCTAACACCACTGCCGATACTATGACATAACAATTCCATCACCTCCATCTTTCATGCATCTTCCTTTATGAATAAGGTGTAGTTATTAAATAATCCAGTCCTTATTCATTTTTATATGTACATAAGTGCGAATTATCATTCACACTTATGTGCATATATTAATATATGTAAAACATGACCACACATTATTCATATAGGAAGATGCCCAAGTAATATATAGCCTTCCATTAACATGGTATATATATATATATACTCTCATAAACATAAGACAAGAATAGATTACTAACTGAAACACTAACATAATACAAGAAGTACACGAATATTTTTGGCATAACTGATGCAGAGACAATTGAGTGTTGTGTTATAAAGTTGATGACAAGGAGATCAATTATTGTGTTTTCATTAATGTCAACTTAGTGTTGTGTTGGTTGATAGTGTTCAAGGTGAGTTGATGAGTGTTTTATTAGTCGAATCCAATTTTAGAGAAGGAATTGGAGTGTGCATTCTTTATAGGAGACTCAAAGCTATCCCTAGATGGTGTATATTGGATCGCAAAGGTTGGAAACATTAATGTAGTGAGTTATCATTGATTGAAGGTTGATAGAGAAGCCATAAGAACAGAGAGTGACATATGATGATTGATTTGAGTATTCTATAGAAATCAATGTGAATTTAGGTGTTGTGGTTCAGTCATAAATATTTTAACTAAGATATGAGATTGATATTACAACCACAAGATGATTCAAGGAGTACCACAAGGCATAGTTTTAATAACCAGAAGATCATTCTATATAGAATAGAAAAGTCTTTGGAAGAAGTGGTGTTAGATACTTGAGATAAATTAATATATCCTTGAGATAAATTAATATTTCTATACAACCATTATTATCACAAGTTAACTTCTAGCTATCTTTTAAACAAGATAAGAGGCATAGTAATTATGTATAGATTTATGGTTCATGGTTCTTAGAAGCTAAAATAAAACTTTTGTACAACATTAGTAAACATTTTACACTAAGAAACTAAAACATAATAGACCTATGCTTTTGAAAACAATCTATTGGAACACACAATCCAACTTGTTATAGATAATTGCTTTCTACAAACATCATTTATCTTTTATAAATCACATATACATGCTTTTACATGAAGATTAATCTAGGACATATTTTGTAAGAGTTGTTCGTACAATATTCCTACTAAGAGAGAACATGTCTTATTTTACTTAAGGTTTCAAACTGAAATAAGAAGAGTTCATTCAAACTTTTTGTTTACCAAAATAAATTTGTTAGGAAAAAGAATATCCTACTTATTCCATCTAATATTTTCATGGAAATTTGAATGTAATTATTTCTTCTAGCTATCTCAAATAGATCAAATTGAAACAACTTAACTTACCATATAATCTCTTTGTGGCACACTAGAACATTAGAATTCATCTCTTAATACATGTTCCTAATATTGTCTAGTCAAATTGCATACATTTTCTTTGCTATTAGTAAGGTTTATTCTCTTACACACTATTATAGTTAACCATTTCCAAGACATAGTTAGTTCTATAAAACTCAAGTAATAGTTACATTATCCATTAAGCATCAACATTATTCGAACTATTTCGTGTTTTAATTAAAAGATGTATTTGATTAAATTCCTTTGTACTCTAAACAATCTTGCACACACACTTCCTTATTCATACCCATATTTTAACTTTCTCATGTATAAAACATTTCTTTTATTTAACAAGATGCAAGAAGAAATCCTTTTTAGGAGAAGACTAACCCTTTTTACTAGCTTACTCGAAATATACCGACTTAATATTTATAGTGATTCTTATTCTCAAGTAACCACTTCAAAAGACAATAAAGATAACATTTTCTTTTAGTTAGATACAATTTCCCAAAGTCCTTTCCAATGCTAAAACATGTTAAGTAATTACCACAAATAAGTTTCTTAGACTTCCCTCTACATTGTGTTTTCTAAATCATGTATTGTAAAATAAGGTATCCTAATCCTAGAGTTTTTCCAAGAATAAGAATGGATATGACTATGAACCATGATTAAGGTCATTATAGAGTGTCCATTAACATAATCATAACTTGCGTCATGTTAGAGGTACAAACACTTATCCTCTTAGGATCACATTAGCATTAATAATCAAAGCAACACAAATAATGGAATTAACTTAAGAAAGTAGAGTGTCCCATATTTCAAGTTTAACTTAGCCCTATTTAGGAAAACATGAAAGCAACAAAAGATAGGGTTTAGTAGCATTTGAGTTTCTTTAATAATAGAAAATGAAGCACAATTACCAGCTAGAAGATCTCAAATCGAGTCATTTTGATTCAAAATAAATAAATAAAACATAAGTATTTGACACAAGATAAGTCCATTTTTGAAGAATACATGCACTTTCCAAGAAAACACAAGATCAAAAGATTATAGCTTTCTTTCCTATGATTCAAGTTTTAGTAATCATTTAGGAAACATGAAAGGGTTAACATAGAAAAGTATAGATTATACATGGGCCATCTACGAGTCCCACAGTTCCCAATGTGGAAACCTAGGACTCTGATACTAAATGTAACACCCCGCTAGGGAACATAGAAGGCTGAGGCTAATATCCTACTTAATTTTCTTTTTTCAAACTTTACTTACTTAAATAGGTATATCACATTATAAAATTAGGTTAAAATCAGACATGCCTCCAGGTTCCCTAACATTGTTACCAACATTATTTTCACATTTTATTCAATTCTTTGCTACTTGATTAGATACATACATGAAGCCATCAATTTAGAGTTACATAAGTTACTTATGCCTTAAGTAAACAAGTTACATGGTTTACTTTTATCCATTCATCTTATCCAATTATGACTATTATTTTCTATCAGCTTTAACATGAGTATACATTTATGCATCACATATATGTGAATAGTTTACAACAAGGTTTAAACTTTTAAATTACATCTTATGACTAAGTATTTGATTATCCACTTTTCCTAAAATTACATGTGTGAATATTTAACTTATTTCTTTATAGATTAACATTTGTAATAAGGAACCATTATTGCCTTTATTGAATTCCACACTTACTTAAGATTGCATCATGAACTTGTTGCAGTACTCAAGAATATAAACCACATCATACAAGGAATTTACAATATACATTATTTCACATTGAACATAAAATAGGACTTGCAAGACATTTCCTTAGAAAACTACATCTTTAAAGATAACATTTTAAACCCTTTTCTTCCTCCTAGAGATACCCTTTTTTATATCTTTACAAATTACATAGAGTCTCGACTCTCCTTCAAGAGCTCACAAAATCAATACATAAGATATCATTATTTTAGAAGCCACATAGAATCATCACTTTTGTAATACAATATTTTAAAATGAAAGATATAATGATATGATCTTCACTAGCTTCAGGGAGGGATTGAATGCATGTCATCCATGAGACCATGAACAATACCTCGATATATTGCCACCCAACCATGTGGATCCACAAAGGTCCACTCCCTTGTGCTAGGAGATAGAACCAAATTCCACACAAGAAATCTAGGGTTGTCTAAGGATGTGGGATATCCCTTACCAATACAACAAAGAAATCGAAACTCAAACAAGTTGTAAATATCACAACATGAATTTCAAAGTACAAAAAAGCACCAATATCACAACACAATTATCAAAACATAAGAGGAGAGTTCTCTAGAGTATAGTCTAGGTGAGTGTCATTGAATAGTCCTTTATGTTGGAATCCTTCCTAGCAGTCATGTACTTTGGTGCCCTCATACGGCCTACCCCAGTAGCTATAATGACCCCAGTACCCATTCCCAATAATTTTAATTAATGTTAGGTTTTTATTTACACTTAACTCACCCAAAGGCTATCCTAGTGACCTCCACAACCTAGGATCCTGCAGTGAGCCACTCACCTCTAAGTGCACCTAGGAGGCCCACTCACACAAAAAACATATGGGGAAATTCAAGACTCTACAAAAGGACATCCCTCCCTTAGGTTCTCAAGTGTTTTCCTATGATCCACATCATCAGGACAAAACCTAACCCTAAAATGTAGTATGATGTTATAACAAGAATGAATATCTCAACAAATCTCTTTGGAGATACTAGTCCACACCCTTCCATTACAGTGAGAAACATAAGAAAATAAAAGTGCAATAAACTATAAAATAATGAATATTTAAGGGGAGAAGAATGTACTATAAACTAATAATCTTGCAGGGACCTATGAATCAAGGAGAAGACACAATAATCTTGTCTCAAAATGGTAGCAAAATAAAGGCATATTTAAGAGTTTATGAGTCTTCTCTTGTGGGTTGGTTGCAAGAGGGATATTGGTCAAGAGAGGAGTAAAAGTGAGTTTCAGATGCTTTCTATTGGAATTAGGAGAGATAGGTACTAAGAGGGGATGGGGTGAATCAATGCCCACAAAAACTTTAACTCATTAACCTTTCAGATCTACAACTACAAACAGTGATAACCTTCCAAAATAACTTGTATCTAATACATGTATCATTCATCCATTCAACTTCTGAAAGTAAATAACATGAAATTAACAATATAATAGTCACATAACACAAGTATTTTGGTAATGTAGAAACCCTTGTTAGAAGTTTAAAACTACGGTGGGGATGACACCCCACAAATTCTTCACTACTGTAGATAGAAAAGGTTTGCATGTTAGGGCTACAAGTTTTGATCACTTCTGGTGATCTTACCCTATTAGGAGTAACATGTTAGATCAATTAGATCTAAATAGCTATATTATTTTAACAACACAAATGAAGTGTGCACTCAGTTAAGAGATTTACATAAGACTGTCAAGTCTACTCTGTTAAGAGATTTAGCCAAAAACTCTATTACAATTGTTAGAAAGCAATAAGCAATTATCTCCTAAATTGACAACTTAATTGTCTAATACAAATCAATAAGTACTGAATATATTTCACCTTTATTGTGATGAATCTTTTTTCTAAACTACTCGGTTAGCCTTCTCTGATTCTGCTTAATCTGATCTCCTCTATATATTGTTCTACTCTATCAATTGATAGTCTTGAAGTTAGGCAAGTGCTTCAAGTGCTCCTTAATTCATACATCAGTTCACATCACAAATGATGAAAACATTACATTTATATAGCATACTACTTTATGCCGCTTGAAAAAAAATTAGGTTACAAATCTTAGACAAAAACCTAAGATCTACGGTATAGAAAAATGACCTAGATCAAACTATTACATAAGATATACATTGCATTTAATGAATATCTTCACAATAAATATTCCTTGATCTTGGTAAAATAGTTTTTGATCTATTGTAATCATTTGCATAGAATAATGTGCCATTCCTAATTACTATGCTATTTCCTGTGAGCATTGATAATCACTGTATAAACTACTCAGTGTTTACTATTGCTCGGTGTCGGTGTCTACTGGTGCTCGACAAACTATCTGATGCTCAGTGTAATTGCTTAATTGACTAGTCTATTTTGCTTCTAGTTACTGACTAGCTCAATTTAAGTAAGCAACCGATACCTTTGATAACCTTTGGTACTAATGTAAACCTTTAATGCTCAATAGAGATAACACTTTCTAGTGGTTGGAAACATATGGGCCCCCTTTTATGTGCGAGTCTATTGATCATTTTTCAATGATATATGCATGACTATTTCTGCAAACATACGTATGACTGTCATAAAAATATAGTCTCAGTACGGGGACCATAACTTATGTTTTAACTGTTGGATTTTCTTAATTTTTGGATATGTTTGAGTAAACTTAATTACACACATCCTCACTAGAGAGATTTGCTAAATAAAATTTGGTTCAAAAGTTACATACATCAGAGTACGGGTATAGAAAAATAAACTAGTAAATTTTGTAGAAGATTAACACAATAAGCATTCATAAAGACAAGATATTTTTCCTATATCCTCTTGAAAATGTAAAAGTTCCAAAACCTCATTAAAAATTTGAAATCAATTCATAATCCAACAAATCCATTTCAGAAGACACAATTCTTTTTTCAGAAAATAAATGCATAACTTATGCAAACTGGAATACTTTGTCCATTTCCAATTATCATTTGGCATTATCACCCTAATACTATTACATTCCTTAATTACATTTTATTTAAAGTATAAACACACACACAGATAGATTTAATATTACTAGTATCTACATATATATATTTCTACTTATAGGAAGTTTAGTGGTTTCCAGACCCTGCCTGAGATCCTACGGAGATATTCCTTTACAATATGATTGATTTTGACTATAATTTTCTCCAACTTTTGATCACCTCCTAGCCTACTACACTCTTCCTAATTCCTCTCCCTTCAATCCTTCATTTATCCTCTCATTGCACTCAATCCTTCAGAGATCCAATACTTACTAACCAATAATAATAACAATCATATGCCAAATATCAACCATATATATATATATATATATATATATATATATATATATATATATATATATATATATATATATATATATATATATATATATATATATATAGTTTTTATTTAGTTTTTTAATTCACATATGCAAGTAGTAATTATTCAAACATAGAGTAATGGGAAAAGGTTCTCAATTAAAAAGCTTACCTCATTGGTAACTTGGGGCCCCTCATAGGCAAGAGGTCTCAAGTTCCAATCCCCTCCCCAACATGACTTAGCGAGGATTGTAGGAGAGAAGAAGGAGCAAATATAGGGATTAGATATTAGGTTTTATTGTTATTTATTATATTCTTACCTTTTATTATATTTGATTTACCTTTATTTTCACACTTCTATCAAAATATATTTTAACTTCATTTATTAAATTCATTTAATAGATTCACACACAATAGATACAACACTTTTATATACAAATATATATGATTAGGGGTGAAATGAAGCTTAATAATGCATATAACATTCCCCTAATCATGTGTAATTTTGTATTGAATTGACAAGTAATATAAGTCTATAAATGCATAAAATTAGATAAGAGAAAGTACATACCTCATATTGAAACTAATCTAGAAATACATGTTGTCTAATGCATGTGCACAGTTTCAAGGAATTCTGTAACCTTCTCTGGACTGGAAATGCCGAGATAGAGAAAACCCATAAAACTTTTGTCTTTCTGAAGGTAGGTCAACCTTGACCCAAATAGTAGGGCACAATCTTACCCTAGGGCATAATTTTACCCCTCACTGAAGGTTGACCTTAACTTGAAATAGCTCCAACATAAATTTAGTTTGCGGATCTTGGAAGTTTTTGAAAAAGGGTATCCACATCTGAACTTCAATTCTTCAAACAACGACTGTAGATATCTGAAAATGGTGTTTTGGGATGGCTATATAGGGTTTTGTCTTAGTCAAACCCCCATTTTGGTGATCTCCACCTCCATGAATAGCCAAATGTAATAGAATGTGTGTGTATATTGAACGCGTAATGCCAAGATCTAATCCTCTAGATTGAAACCCTAGCATGAATGATTATGAAGGAACACTGCATAGATTTGAATAAGATAGCAAAGCATACCAAGCCCCCAAGGATAAAGTACTCTTACCAAACTCACAATCCATAATTTCTACCCCATGATTGAATCTTTGAATGCTTGAATATTGATAATGGTGGATCAAGGAAGAAGGAATCTCTCTTGCTCCTAATAGATGTTCACAATGGTGTGTTCACAAAAATGCTTGATATTAGCAATGGCTTGATCTTCTATATCATCCTCTTGTAATCTTACATCATCACTTCACCATCACTTTCTTGAATCAATTGTGTCTTGACTTGATGGATACTTGATGTCTTATTGTTGTGAAAATGAATGCAAATGAGAGTCTTTATTTAGAGGTTTCAAGGTGAGGCTCCTACAGTAATGTGGGGACCCATAATTAAAATTTAACCTCAAATTATGGTCCAATCACAATAACCAACTAAGGAGGGAAAATAATTAAATGAATTTCAAATTAAAACCCTTCCGCATTCGGATCCAAAAGCCCGACATTGATTTCGAGGCCCTCCGGGACCAAAAATTGAAAAGGAGGATCCAATCCTGACAAAGGTCAAGGATGACCTTGACTCTGCCCTAGGTTAGAGTTGACCTCAACTCTGACCTAGGTCAGGGTCAACCTCGACCTTGACCCAGGGGTCCAGATCCAACCAGAATAAAAGACAGGTGATCTTGGGGATGCCGAGAGACCTAGAAATGATAACAGAATAGGGCAGAGTGCCAAAGAGAGGCAATGAGTCAAGTGCAAAATGCATCCTAAATGAAAGTTTATCATGATAAATACACTAAAAGAGGGTGCTAAACCTATCAAGATGGAGGTTCTTCCATTTTAAGATGATACATTTATCCCCCACTTTAGCTTAGATATTGTAGACACCGAAAAATCCTTCAGAAAATAAATTATTTTTGTTTTCTGAAAATCCTTGATGACATCATCATTTATTAATTAATTATTTATTTAATTAATTTATTTATTTTTATGGCATTAAATCCCTCTCTCTTAATTAAAAATCTTTAATTAAGGAATCTAGCCTAAAAATGTCATTTGGACATTATCCCTAATTTATTAATTATTTAATTAATAAATTGCCCAAAAACCTCAAAAATAAATTAATTTATTTTTAATTTATTTTTTATCCCAAACTTGGCCAATTTCCTCTAGACCACTAACCTCTTCCAAAATCTTCTAATCCCTTCTTAATTTCGATTAAAAGGCTAATCCCATCTTTTCTAACCCTAATCCCAAGGTTAAATATTTAATTAAGGTTAAATATTTAATTTTCATATTTATTGAAAATACTTTAATAAATATTCCTAAAACTTAGGCTTTTGGAATGAATAACATTTATTCCATAAAACTAAGGAGAAATCTAGACTCTTCTAGAATCTTCCCAAATCCACCCTCTTCACCCATCCTAATCCTTTTCTTTGTCCTAATCTAATCCTAATCCTAACCTTAAACCTTTGTGCAATCCTAACCAAGCTTAAGACTTTCCTAAACCAAGGCAAAGTCTTTCCTTCCAAATATCTCAACCACAAAGCATTTATTGCTTCCCCAAAGTCTTCAAAGCCTCTTAAAGCCCATTCATTGCTCTTACAAGCATTTATTTGGAGAGTTATGAGCTTGGAGCCCCCTTTGTTGACTCCTTTTTGCCCTTCCCTTCATCCACTCACCTTTTGACATGTGTCACCTCCTGATTGGCTGAGAACTAGCACAGTCCATGTGCTTCCCTTTGAGTGAATCTTGGCCTCTCTTAAGGATTTCAATCCTGGCCATTCATTCCTCCTACCCCAAGCCTTAGAAATCCTATAAATACCCTCACTTCCTAAGGCAAATGATCCTTCAACTTTCAAACTCAATAGCAAAGTTATAATGTCATTTTCATTCTAGCATAAGCATAAACTCATCATTTTAGATCATTTTCAAGCTTAAATCACATCTAAATTAGCTTAAATGGATTAACATAGATTCATTTCTTGTTTTAATCTTAGTTCAATCATTTAGCTTTGCATATTTGTGTGATCTTGAGGCCTTTGAGGCAAAATAGGTTCCTCATACCTATTTTGTGTCATTTTGGGTCTTCTTGATCCTCAAATCATCCATCTTGCATGCTCCAAGTGCTTGAGTTTGCACACCCACATCCCTCTATATCTAAGCATATCAAACGGTGCATGGGCGCATCCGTTTTAAGCTTAAACTGAGGTGGCTTTGATTTTAGTTTGCTTACCTTTAAATTTGATTTGATAATATGCTATGACGTTTGTTTGTCTTTGGCCTCCAAAACAGGTTTAGGTGCACTCACAAATCCTAGTCTACATTCTGGCACGCCCGGTGGGACACTAACCACAATCATTTTGATGAAATTACACTTTATATGCTTTTTTTTTGCAGGAAATAAAGAAATGTCGCCTTCATGAAAAGAAATGACGCCTACAACAATTAAATGTCACCTTCAAACAAAGAAATGTCACCTTCAACAAAAGAAATGTCGCCTACAAGGAATTCAGTCACGCCTTCATGCAATTAAATCACGCCTTTGACGAAAGAAATGACGCCTTTGAACTCTATTTTCACGCCTGCATAACTGAGATTTTCCTGTGGTCGGCAACTTCTATTACGTTCCAGAATTCTCTTCTGTCGCCTTCTTGTAATTAAATCACGCCTGTAACAAAAGAAATCACGCCTCTAGTTTTTTATCTGTCACCTTTTGAGGTACAGAATGTCGCCTGTAGGAATTAAATGTCGCCTCTGCACTTTCCAGCGTCGCCTATAAGCTGGACAGTGTCGCTTTTGGTTTTTTGCTTGGAACTAGTTTTTTTTCTTTTCTTTTACAGCAAAGGTCAAAACAAAATCTTGAATGACATTAAGGAAATGAACTTAGGTCCTAAGTGTCATTGTCAATTTGAAAATCAAACCAAATCTTGAATGCACTAAAGGAACAAACAACTCTATTCCCTCATCTGTTTCAGTTTCCAAAGCAAGCAAACAAATTCAATCTTGAGTGATCTAAGGGACAAAACAAAGCTTTTTCAAAGTTCTTAAATCAACTCGCTAATCAAATCTTGAATGCACAAAAGGAAAGAACTTGCAAACGTTCAACTCATTTACATTTTGAGGAAAAGAACAAATCAAAATCTAATCACGAGTGTCTTCATTTCAAAGTTCAAAACATCACTTAATCAAATCTGGGAAAATGAACAAAATCTGCTTGATGTGCATGTAGGAGTTTTTTCAATTCTTGCATAATCCTTGTTAGAGTAAGCAACGTGGAACATTTGAACTTGGACAAGTTCACTTGTTCTACTTTTAGCGAGGCCTATCCAAGGAGAAGCGCTTCCTCCTCGGAGAACGACCTCAAACCGGTATCCCCCCCGGCCGGTATACAAATAAGTGAATACCAAAAGAATCACTTACATCTCCTAATCGTCGGGCGTTCGTGCCAAACACGTGTCTGGGGATGGTAAACATTCCTCTCCCCTAGCATAATTGGCAAGGCTCTTAAGTGAGTCACGGATGATCAGCATAACCGGGTATGGAGACACCACGGAATCATTAGCAACCTGATAAAATAGAGGCTACCCTATCTACATCCGAAAGTATCAAAATCCTTGTGCAAGGACCGATTCCAAGGGGTTTACCGGGTCGCCTCAAGATTACTCACCATTTGTATTCCCTTCTGGGGGATACCAAGCTGTGGGCAAGCGATTTTGATACTCACCTTCCTTAGGTAGATCTGTTTGAAGTGCTTGACAGTCAAAAACCCGTGAAAACATTTGTCAAACATACACTTTTTCGAAAGCATTTATCAGAGTCTTTTATCTTGTTTGTATCTCACAAAGTTGCTTTGTCCTTTGTGAAGATTGCTTTTATCAAATCCTTTGCCAATGGAAAAACATCAAGCAGATCTATAACTTGGTTCGAAGGACAATCAGAGCAGCCATCCCAAAACTTGGTCATCTCCCATCCCTTTGTCTGTCTTCTTCTAGAAAACCGTCTGCTTCCGTCAGTCATCCCAATCTGAGTCTTAGTCTTCCAAACCATCTTTGTCCTTCCTCCTTATCCAAACTCATTCACAAAGTCAGCATGTCTCCAATCTATAATGAGTTTGGTTATGATATCTCTCCTCTCCCACCAATCGATCCTAATGATGATGAAGGTCTTGTAGACCATGATGCCTATTACAGCCAGTTTCCTCCAAGCAACCCCCAGCGTTCCATCATTCCTCCAATCCAGCCAACCATGCCTTCACGCTTATCTCCTAGCACTCCCTTTCATGTCCTCAGCAAGGCTAGCACTCCTTTTCATGTCCTTGGCAAAGCAACCCCAGTATCTTATCCATCCCCAACTTATCCTTGTCTTCAACCTACACCTCTTCCATATGCTCCTTTCAGGCCTCCACCTTCTGCTATGGTCATTTCTCCATCGCCATCATCCCTTAGGAATTCTTCACGCTACTTCCCCTATCTAAGACCTCCATCTACCCATCCTCCAAAACATTCTGCAATCCAAGATTCTAGTCCTCCCATCCTTTTCACCAAACCTCTATCCTTTCCCAAACCACCATCTTCTGCTCCAAACCCCAATCCTTTATCCTTTCCCAAACCACCATCTTCTGCTCCAAACCCCAATCCTCCATCCTGTCCCAAACCACCATCCTCTCTTCCAAACCACATTACCAAAAGTCTCTTCCCTCAAGCAGAATGCTCCCCTCAACCCGCTTCATATCCTGTACCTCAAACCATCACCCCTATCTTTTCAGCACCGTCATCCCTTCCAACCGTTGCAGCTACATCATCCCCTCAAGCAAAATCCAAAGCTCCCTTTTCAAAGTCATCTTTTTCATGGGTGTTCCCTTCTTTCTCTCCTCCTTCGCAAACATCTACCCAAGCACAAACCCCACTTTCATGCGAAGATCATCCAAGTTCCCCATCTCCTCCACCTTCCAAACTTGCTTCACCACAAAAGTCTCCAAGGAAACCAATAACAGAACCCAAGGAAGAGCCAATAGCAAAACCCACGCCTAAAATTGAAAAGCCAAGCAATCCTTCATGTGAAGCCATCATTGATGAGGCCCATCCAATGCTCCCATCTATTATCTATCTTCCATACATCCCAACTGTTGATCCTCTTCCATCTCCTATCATCGTTGAGTCCCTTCCATCTGGAGTCTCCATCCAATCCCCACCAACATCACCTCCTCCTAGCATTATCCAAAGCACATTCAGTGAGCCCCATGAGTTCACCCTTCTTCCTGTCATTGCAGCTGCAAATTCTCCCATCCTTTTATCCATACCATTTGAAGAGTTCTTCCTTCTTCCAGACACCCCAGCAGCAGAGTCTCCAATCCTTCTATCCACTCCCTCTGAAGAGTCCATCCATATATCCACTAATCCTCTATCTGAACAAATCCCATCGTGTCAAGATTTGCACCAAAAGCATGTTGAAATATCTATAGAAGAACATCAAGATCCAACCCCTTTACTTCACCCATCGCATGTTCTATTGCCTCCATCACCTTCAATCCAAAATCCTACAATCCCAATTCCTCCAATCCAAGATCCTATCATCCTAGTTTCTCCAACTGAAGCTCCTTTACCATCCCCCAATCCTAGTCAAAATCCCAGCATCCTATCCTCTCCTATTGAGGATCCGCCAGTCCAAACTAAACAACTGCCATCACTCTATCCACTTGGAAAACTAACATTTGTCAAAGGTAAACCACTTGAAAAAGAAGACATCAGCTTCTTATCTTCCATCAGGGAACCAGAAAATGGCTATTTTTCATTCATCCCAAGTCAAAAATATCCTTGTCTGGATAAAATGCTGAAAAGATGGAACTATCAAGGCAAAGGCCTTGGCACTCACGAATAGGGAAATATGCAGCCCATTCAAGGCAAGAAACATCCAAAAGGCTGTGGAATCGGTTGCACACCAGAAGAGGACACTCCCTCCACATCAGCGAAAGGTACTTCATCCAGAAATGTTGGTACAGCTAAGGCAAAGTTCAAACATCCATTCAAAACCAACAAAACATCTTTCAGAACCCACAATGCAATTCCTCCCCCTCCATCGTTACAACCGAGGAAAACCTATCATATTCCTCCTTCATCCTCCCCATCCATTTTGGGTCCCTATGTCCCAAAGTCTTTCAGCGCATCTCCGTTACCCAGCAAATCCATTTTGGGACCTTATATCCCAAAATATCATCCCCCATCTTATCCTACTCAGCCTTTCATCCAACATCCAAGCATCCCTAGTCAAGATCAACAACGGCACATGTCCACATATCCTATCTACCAATCTCCTTCCATCTCTCCATCCAAATTTCCTCCATCCCAGACAACTCCTCATATTCCTCCCAATGCTCCTCGCAACTTGGATGCCATATCGCGCATGAATAATGGGAAAAATCCACAAAAATCCCAAGATTGTTATGTCCAGCCTAATCGACATGCACAATCAAAGCAAAAACCTATCAAGCAAGCCAAAGCAAACCACTGGCCACAAAGGCCCATCAAAGCAAATGCCAAATCTAATGCATCCCAATGGCTGCAAAGGCCCAATGACAATTACCATGTCCAGTCTAATCGACATGGTCAATCAATGCAAGCTCCAATCAGGCAATCAAATGCACCGCAAAGGCCCAGAAAAGAGCCAATCAGGCATGCTAAAGCACCCTAATGGCTCCGAAAACCTAGCAAAGTCCAAGAAAAATCTATCACATGGCCACAAAGGCCTAGCAAAGAAAAAGCACAATCTGATGCCCACCAATGGCCGCAAAGGCACACAAAAGCTAAAACAAAAATGATGTGGATCCCAAAGCAAAAAGATGTAATCCATCTAACAAAAACATCCATAATGGCATCCAACGTTGCCCATCTCCCAGCTCCTCAATCTTCCCCTCCATCTCCTCCATCCTCTAGCATAAATCCTCCATCACATCTATCTCTATCTTCCACATCCAATCATCCATCTTCCTCGCAACATGTGCCAATGTTGATCTTGACAACATCCCCCTATCTTGATCACTTTCCATCCTTCCATCCAAATACTTTCTACCACCATCTTTCCCATCTCCCCCACCTAATCCATGACTTTGCATGATCCCCCCCATCCTGCTATAGTTGTACCAACATCCAGGCACACAATCAGAAGAAATCAGTGAGGAAAGTCAGCAAAGATCAGTCAGCACATCTAAAACAGCAAAGGGAAATCAATGACAAATCAGAGAAATCAGCAAAGTCAACAAGAAATCAGGCTTTAGCATCAACATATGCCTATCAGCTTGAAATGGAAGCATATTTTGGAGAGGAGGCAAGCTTTAGTTGCAAAAGTTAAAAAAGCAACGGCAAAATCATGAGTCTTTATGTGAAAACCCTTCTGGGGCACATTCTAACTCCAAAACAGTAAAAATAAAGGGCGTATCTTCTAGTGAAAACTTGGCAATTCAAGCGCTAGAAGATGGAGCTTTGCCTCTTCCTCCTATCTGGGATAACAACACATGATAGTTCCCTTTCAACATTGCAAAAACCAAGCTAAATCAACTTGGGTACAGAAGGATGTTTGTGGCTCATCTACATGGAGGTTAACCTAACAGAAAGTGAATCATGACCTTAAGTGCCTTGCTCCGAGGAGTCAATTATCAACTGTGCATGGTCATATGCACATGCCTAGGTGTGATCTTAAGCTTGTCGTCCATCATCTAGCAATGGATCCCCATGACAAGCCGGCAACATCAAATAATCAACAATCCACATCAGAAAATCAGTGAAGAATCTCTCAGAAGATCAACATCAAATCGCATGATAGCACCAAAATCAGCACAAAACTCACCGCCACATCAGAGAGTTAGCAACAACATCAAAATATCTGTGAAAAATCAAAAACAGCAGGGCCATCATCAAATCATAAGGGAACATCCAATCAAAGAATCAGCAACACCATCAAAATATCAGTGACAAATCAAAAGGTCACCATCTAATCAAGAGGAAGCGCTAGAACGGTGACATCAGCTGATCAGCAAGCACGACAGCATTAAATCAGAGCTTCAGCAACAAATCAAAATGTCAGTGCATATCAGCACCGAATCAGCAACAAAATCAGAAGTATCAATGCATATCAGCACAAAATCAGCAACAAATCAGAAAATCAGTGGAATATCAGCACAAGCTCAGCAACAAATCAGCAAGATCAGCACAAAGTCAAGGAAAAAACACAAAAATCCATAAAAATTGGATAAATAAAAGGAGCAAATTATCAACAAAGCAAAAATCAAGAGAAAAACATTCGTCCTCTGGTGAAAGCTTGGCAATTCAAGCACCTTGGACAAGTACCATGGTGAAAACCTGGCAAACAGGTGCCATGCGTAGTGCCCCCCCCTAATTCCTTTCTGCAGTTAGGGGCTTCCTTTCTATCACCTCTTATCCAACATGTCCTCCATCCCCTTTTGTCTCTCACTTCCTTCATTTTCCATTGGATCTTGATGACAAAAAATAGAGACTATCAGATGTACATGCTTTTGGGCACCTCCTTGGCATCCATTGCACCTTTCAGCTACATATCCTCTATCCAATCTTTTCATCCTAGCTTCCATCCTTCCTCATCCTCTTGTTGGCATATCTTCCGTCCAAGCATACACCATGCCTTTAAAACACATGAACTATCTTAAATAGAGGGCATCCTCTTCCTTGGTGACGTATTCCTTGGAGGCTATCCAAATCCGAATCTTCCATCTCCCAAAATCCTCAGCAATTTCTCTATCCAAATCCAAACCAACCACCATCCAATCCTTCCAGCACTCCTCTATCTTGATCCACTAGCAAACCAACTCAGCATCCCATATCCTTTATCAGAATCCAACATCCACCATCCACAGCAGAAAGCAAATTCACCATCTTTTGCACCAAAATCCAGAGCTCCAAATCCATAAGCATTATCATGTTTCAGCCCTTTGAGTTGTTTCCATCCCTTATCCTAAATTAGAAATCATCCTCTTTTTGGCACAATGTGTTGTCTTAAAGAAATCAAAACCTTGTCCTTGCATAGCCTTATCATCTCGAGCAAGAGATTGGCTTGTATTGACAAGAATCCAGTTGACCGAAGATCATCAGTCTATCCTAGGTTGACGCAATCCTATCACTGATCCTCCATTGGGAAAACAGCAGCTCATTTTGTTGACACTTGGTAATCTTCCACCAGCTTTTCATCTTCCACTAGCTTTCCATCTTCCACCAGCTTTCCATCTTCCACCGGCTTTTCATCCTCCAAGCAGCTTTTCCATCTTCTTAATCCTCTAGCAGTTCCACCATCCAATCTTCCCGAATCTTCCTCCATCCAAATCTTCTAGCAGTTCCATCCTCCCCATCCTCAGCATTTTCCTCCATCTTTCCAACGCCTAGTACCTTCTCTTGTCATTGGTATCTAGCTATAGGCTAACCTCATTGCAATCCAATGCCATTCATCCCTATCCACACCTTGCTAGCAATCTTCCCAACCTATCCATATCTTCTAGCTAGCCAACATCCAAGATCAAGCCAACCGATCAAATCACATCCTTCGTCTTGTAGCAAGCCTTGATCTTGATTCAATCATCATCATTGGGATATGTCTTTCCCAAATCCGTGTCATTTTAGGACACATCATCCATCACCAGTCTGTCTTGGCCTTCCAACCCAACTGGGGCACCATCTTGCATATCTTTGAAGTTGTCAGCTTCATCCCCAGGTTCTTTGTATATCCTATTCTTGAGTCTTGTACCATAGTGTCAGTCGTGTCTCCACCTAAGCTCATTTGTACATTTGTGTCTTTAGGTCCCATCCTTTGTCTTAACCTTTGTCCGTCCTGCAGCAGCATTTGATCAAATATCTTGTCCCATCCCCAGCCTCAGAAAATTTGTAGTCCCACTCAGGCCTTGTGCTTCAGCAACATCAATTGTCGACTTATCCTTGCTCATCCTGATTATTCCTTGAACTTCAGCTTTTGCCAGTGAACAACTACACTTATTCTCTCACCAACCCACGGGTCCTTGAGGATATATCGTTCCTCCTGTCTGACCTAATCTTCCATCCTGGTCCTTGAGGATATATCATTCCTCCTATCCGACCAATCTTCCCACCATCAATCAAACCTAATCTCTCTCCTTGGCAAAGGATGTCTTTTTGGAGTTATCATTTTGATCTTGGATTTTTGTCCTTTGGGTCTTGTTAATCTTTTTGGCTTCTCATTATCCCACCAGGGTCACCATGATTCATTATGTCATGGTGTGCTGCGTGTGCAGATAATCTGGGGCAAGGTCTTTTGATCTTTCGCTTCTGCCTGTGAGTCAGTTGTGTGTTTGTGGTTCCTTCAGCATCGATTCCGCCATGTCGCCTCTGTGCTTCATGTGTGATGTTGGGGCAACCCTGTGTGTTTGTTTAGCGTTAGTCCTCGTCAGTCCTCTGCGACATTGTTGACAGGCCTCGTGATCCCAGTATCCTTGGCAGGTCTCTAACATAGCTATATTAAATCTAGGCTGTGCACTCCCGTTTGCACTTGGAGCTATCTGGTCCCTTGCATTTATCATATAGATTAATCTTGCATCTTTGCATACAGCTGCATCTTGCATCTTGCATTTCCATCTCATCTTGCATATCGTCCATATTTGTTCTTAGAAGTGAGGTTATTTATCTCCCCTTTCTTCCTAGGCCTTTCCTTCCTCGTCCCGCCGGGCACACTCTGTCCCAGGGCGTAATCCCTCTTTCTCCTTGTCCCACTGGGTGCATCTTCCATGATTTTGTCCCACCGGGGCATGTTCCTCTTTCTTCTAGTCCACCCGGGCGTCATACCCTCTTCTTCTGATTCTAGCCTCGGCATCTTGTTTTCTTGTGTTTGACGCCATGCCACTTGCGGCATCGCATCAAAGAGGGGCAAAATGTAGACACCGAAAAATCCTTCAGAAAATAAATTATTTTTGTTTTCTGAAAATCCTTGATGACATCATCATTTATTAATTAATTATTTATTTAATTAATTAATTTATTTTTATGGCATTAAATCCCTCTCTCTTAATTAAAAATCTTTAATTAAGGAATCTAGCCTAAAAATGTCATTTGGACATTATCCCTAATTTATTAATTATTTAATTAATAAATTGCCCAAAAACCTCAAAAATAAATTAATTTATTTTTAATTTATTTTTTATCCCAAACTTGGCCAATTTCCTCTAGACCACTAACCTCTTCCAAAATCTTCTAATCCCTTCTTAATTTCGATTAAAAGGCTAATCCCATCTTTTCTAACCCTAATCCCAAGGTTAAATATTTAATTAAGGTTAAATATTTAATTTTCATATTTATTGAAAATACTTTAATAAATATTCCTAAAACTTAGGCTTTTGGAATGAATAACATTTATTCCATAAAACTAAGGAGAAATCTAGACTCTTCTAGAATCTTCCCAAATCCACCCTCTTCACCCATCCTAATCCTTTTCTTTGTCCTAATCTAATCCTAATCCTAACCTTAAACCTTTGTGCAATCCTAACCAAGCTTAAGACTTTCCTAAACCAAGGCAAAGTCTTTCCTTCCAAATATCTCAACCACAAAGCATTTATTGCTTCCCCAAAGTCTTCAAAGCCTCTTAAAGCCCATTCATTGCTCTTACAAGCATTTATTTGGAGAGTTATGAGCTTGGAGCCCCCTTTGTTGACTCCTTTTTGCCCTTCCCTTCATCCACTCACCTTGTGACATGTGTCACCTCCTGATTGGCTGAGAACTAGCACAGTCCATGTGCTTCCCTTTGAGTGAATCTTGGCCTCTCTTAAGGATTTCAATCCTGGCCATTCATTCCTCCTACCCCAAGCCTTAGAAATCCTATAAATACCCTCACTTCCTAAGGCAAATGATCCTTCAACTTTCAAACTCAATAGCAAAGTTATAATGTCATTTTCATTCTAGCATAAGCATAAACTCATCATTTTAGATCATTTTCAAGCTTAAATCACATCTAAATTAGCTTAAATGGATTAACATAGATTCATTTCTTGTTTTAATCTTAGTTCAATCATTTAGCTTTGCATATTTGTGTGATCTTGAGGCCTTTGAGGCAAAATAGGTTCCTCATACCTATTTTGTGTCATTTTGGGTCTTCTTGATCCTCAAATCATCCATCTTGCATGCTCCAAGTGCTTGAGTTTGCACACCCACATCCCTCTATATCTAAGCATATCAAACGGTGCATGGGCACATCCGTTTTAAGCTTAAACTGAGGTGGCTTTGATTTTAGTTTGCTTACCTTTAAATTTGATTTGATAATATGCTATGACGTTTGTTTGTCTTTGGCCTTCAAAACAGGTTTAGGTGCACTCACAAATCCTAGTCTACAGATATGACACTACGTGAATATGCAAGCTCAAGTAAGAAAACATCATAGTAAATAAAAAGGATATAGCCAAGTCCTCGATGTAGAGATCCTACAAAAAATTGTTAGAACCTACAACACACAAGGTTAATTAAAATCCATAAATCTACTTCTGAAGGGTGAAACAGGGTGATAAGGATAATGTTATAAACTGGATATGCAATTTGTGGAAATTTTTTTTTTCTAAACCAATTAGAAGGATTCCTAGCCTTCCTAAACTGAGTCAAGGAGTTAGGCATTTGAATCATGATTCCAACACTGACAAAACCCTAAAAAAACACTAATTTTAACTATAAATAAGGACAAGGAAGACATACTCATTCTTACCATTTACAGATTTGGAGAGAGAAAGCAAGATGCCGAGGAGAGAAGAACTTTGAGCGATGCACATGGAGCTCCTGAGATGGCACCTAGCTTCTGGATGGTCACTGCTCAAGGTGAGTTTGCTATTATCAGTTCTTGTATTTTTCAAACTCTTAATTTTTGTAGGCAAGGTCAACCCTAACCCTTAAAGGTCGACCCTGACCTATTTATGTTGACCTTGACCCAAGGAGGTTAACATGAACTGGAAGGTCTCCACCTATTATGTGATGAGGTCGACCTAATTGACCCAAAAGGTCAACCCTGACCCAGGAAGGTTGACCTTGACCTAGGAAGGTTGAACCTAACCTAACTAAGCTCGACCTTGACCTAGTCAAGTTTGATTTGCATATTTGATGATATAGAATACTCATATGATGTTTTTTTGTGCTTATAGGACACAGTCTGTCTCTGAGAGCATCCCTTCGGAGAGTTGCTAGGTATCACTAGAGAGAGACTATCTGAGTTGAATGATGATTAGATGCATCAGTCCTACCATAGATCAGACTACACCGAGCCATGTTATTATCTTTGATAGAGAGGTGGGATGATGATACTTGCTCCTTTCATCTTCCCTTAGGAGAGATTACTACAGTGACACTGGAGAATGTCTATAGGATCCTATGGCTTCTTATCTGAGGTGAGATTGTCATACTAAGGGAACAATAGGTTTCCAATGAGATCCATGTAGATGGAGGGTATCACTTGTGACAGGTTCCATAGATGCAAACCCGGTGAGATCATATTTTCTTGTCATCCATACTATCAGGCCCTACACCTTTGGTATGGAGAGTGATGCTTTCTATAGTAGCCTTGGTTATGTTACCCAACACAAAGGGTACAATATTTTTTGCACCTCTTACTCATCTTGTATGGAGGATGGAGAGTGATAGGATTGTGTTCTCATGGGGTCATAGCATGCTAGCCTAGTTATACCACAAGCTATGTCAGCTAGTGAGATATTAGAGAGAGAGTCTTTTGATATGCACACTCTTGTAGATTTGGTTGTTTAAGCATTTCACATGTACATGTCCATAGGGTGCTCTAGTGATGGTAGATGTGAGTACACCGAGAGTCTTTTCTTATGATCTGAGAGATGCCTGGCAGTTCAGAGATATCCTTTATTAGAGGGTATGTCTAGACCGCATTTCAAGCACAAATGTGATATGGAGACCCTACTGATAGATGACAGAGTGGCCGGATATATGATTCCAAATTAGAAATTCACAGAGTAGAAGCTGCTAGAGGGTCATCAGAATCATATATTGATGCCATACTATTTTGATCGAGTGATGAGATAGTTTGGCCTATTATAGGGAGTCCCTAGAGTAGTGCCTCATTATGTACATCTGATGAGGTATTATCAATGACCCGGTGCCATGCTCTGACCATTGATAGAAGACATAGAGGAAAGTGATGCAGATGAGACATAAGATATAGAGGTACCATCAGATGTGACCTATTCAAGCATGAGTTGAGATTACATCAAGTATTGGAGTCTATAGGGGACCTGCCCTATCTTCCCTGAGGATTATCCTATAGGTGATCGAAGCCTTTTAGAGAGGACACATCGTGATAGTGGTACAGTAGAGGAGGATGAGGATGTTAGAGATGAGGAGCACATCTCTGAGGGTGACCCTATGGAGGAGGAAAGAGATGAAGAGAGGGAAGAGGAGACAGAAAAAGAGATGCCCCCAGCTGGTGATACTGGTGTGGATGTACACATTTTTTATGCATCACCATTGAGATCACGACGGCCTCCATGCGCCCACATAGAGACACTACCATCAAGGCCTAGACATAGCGAGCATGGAGAGAGTAGTCAATCCATGTCTTCACCATCTAGACACTTTAGTGATGTCCAGGAGGGAGACCCAGGTATGAAACATGATATTTGATTAAATATGTAACTTAATTTGAGATGAAAAAGGAACTAGATTGATAAATGTATTTTCATTCTGCAGCTAGCATAGCAGAGTGGAGGAGCTTTGTATCTAAGGTTCTGAACGATACATGTATATCCTACCAACTATCAGTCGGTGGGCAAGAGTCTTCCATTGGTCACAGAGATCTCAGTAGACATGATGACATCTTTACATGTATCCAATGAGAGCTGAGGTTGTGTAGAGAGAGAGGAGATAAATTGATAGCTGACCTCCAGAGGGCTCAGGACCACATGTGTGATATGAGCATATTGAGGAGCCACACATGGACACACAAATCTACATCTTCCTATCATAGACTAGAGAGATATGGGAGCCATCAGCCATCAGAGTATAGTGATAGACGTGATGATAAATAGGGCCATGGACCACATATGTATCAAAACTTGAAAAACATTTTATGAATGAAAAACTTTTTCTACTAATTAATTCTATGTTTAATTACTATGTTTTCATCAATATAAAACTTAACTAAAAGAAAGTAGGTGCATAAATGTAATCAAAATGTAATTTTGCTAAAACTACATAACCTATAAAATAAAATTTATAAGGAATACATAAATGCTCATGAAGGGTGCTCCCCTTAATACCACAAACAGATAACAGAAATAGAGAAGCAACAACAATAATATGCAAGAATAGAAAATTGGCTTCTTATTATCTCCACAAATGTGGAATTACAAACTTTTAGAATTACAATATGTAAAGCCACATGGGCACTCCCTTACAATATTCTATAGGACAAAGCCTCAAATCAATACCCAAATCTACTACTCAAAACTGTCCTAGACAACACTACGGGCCTTCTTTATATAGGCAATTTCCACCGCCCGAGAAGGTTCTAGAAATTTAGCCCTTAGGGCCGACCAAACTTAGAATTATTTTATTTTATAATTTATTACATCAAAGTCAGCTTAAAATGAGTTTTAAAACCCAAATAGAAATTTTGAAGAAAAATTATTTTCCGCCATTTCAGGTGACCCAACTTTCGAAGACCATAAGTCATCACCCATTGACCCGATTGGCTATTATAACCCCATTCTAAAAATACCACAAAGTGCTCTACAGGCTTGACCCATGCAAAGCACCCTTCACCCAAATTTTCAACCTCATCTAGGGCCTCTAAAGCCTTCAAAATTGAGTTCAAAGTTTCTGTACCTTGATGCCAATACCGAAAATCTTCAATATCTTCAAAACTAGACCTAATCTAGCCATGAAACTTTGCTGGTAGGCTGATATGACTGAGATGAACCTCCATATGTAAAATTAGAACATTCTAAGATCATAAGACCAACTTACTAAAAATAGCAAGTTTCCATAAATAGCAACTCTACACAAGATAGCCCTTATTGAATACAAAAAAAGAAATATTTTTGGGTGATGCAAGATTGCTCTTACACCCAGGATGCTCCTACATCAAATGCACAAGGAAAGAAAGAAGGAAATTAAGGATAATAACATTTGAGATGAATAAATTAATAGGTTCCTTAAAAGAAACACCATCCATATCAACAAATTTATAAGTACTTGAACCAAAGTCTTCAATGAAAACAAAAGGTCCAAGCCAATTAGAGCTAAACTTTCCTTTTTCACCAGGTAAAGCATTCACATTTTTTTGATTCTCATATAGGACTAAATCACCAACCGAAAATGTTCGTTCAATCACCCTATGATTATATTTCTTCTATAGATGTTTATGATAAGGATTTATATGTTCTAATGCATGTATTTGTTGTTCATCCAATATTTCTAGCTCTTGCAAGCATTGTTCATGAGAAGTATCCTTGTCAATTATCCCTTGAAATGAAACATGTAAAGAAGGTATTTCTAATTCCAAAGGCATAATAGCATCAGTAACATAGACAAGATTGTAAGGAGAAGTACCCATGGTAGTACGAACACTAGTCCTATAAGCCCTTAAAGAATAGGTCAGTTGAGTATGCCAATCTTTCACATGCTTGTTAATTGTTTTTCTCAAAATTTGTTCAATGATTTTATTCGATGCTTCAGCTTGAGCATTAGATTGAGGATAATAAGGAGTTGAAAATATATGTTGAATTTGATATTTCTCCAATAATTTCATGACTTCTTTGTTCTTAAAAGAGGTACCATTATCTAAAACTATCGTCGAAGGGATACCAAATTGTGTTATGATATTGTAAGGATAAAATCACAAATAACATTCAAAGTTGTCAAACAGAGAGGGATAGCTTCTACCTGCTTCATGAAGTAATCTGTAGTAGTTAGGATATATGTATGTCCTTGAGAATAAGTTGGTGAGATTTTTTTGATAAGGTCAAAACCCCAAATACTAAAAGGCCATGGAGAAACTTGATTACGAAGCTCACGAGTAGGAGCATGAATCAAATTACTATGTTGTTGACATTAAGGACATTTCTTGACAAACATAAAAGAGTATTGTTCCATTTTTTACCAATAATATCCCATTCTAAGAAATTTATTGACCAAAGATTTTCCACCAAAATGTCCCCCACAAGAACCAAAATGAGCTTCTACCAAAGCTACCAAAATTTTGCTCTATTGAGATATCTTAATAGTAGACCCTCATAAGAGCGTTTGTAAAGTGTATCTCCTAGAATGATGTAATGCCCTGCAAAATTCCTAATATGATTACGCGTGTTCCTTATTGTCAATTCAGGAAAAGTGCCATCTTTCAAAAAATGAAAGATATGAGAATACCATTCATCTGAATGCAAATTGAAACAATCAGAGGTAATTTTATTAGAAACTATAGGTTTTTTAAGAGTTTTTATAGTAAATTGAAAATTTTCAGCATTATTCTCAAGAAAATCAAAGAAGCTACACTTTTCATTTTGTATGCATGTCGATTATCTTTCCTAGGTAAAGTTTGAATTGTATAAGAAGAGAATTGTGAAAGCACATCAAGAGCTAAATCTCTATATTGTGTCATTTTATCATTCTTAGTCTGATAACCTTCTTTAATTTGTTCAATAATTAATTGTGAATCTCCATATATTTGCAAGTGTTTGATGTTAAGGGATGAAGCTACTCGTAGACCAGCTATAAGAGCTTGATACTCCACAATGTTATTAGTACAAGGAAAAGTTAATTTTTATGATAAAGGGATTGGTTTTTTCATAGGAGGAATTAAGATAATACCAACATCGGAACTTGTCTTACACTTAGACCAATCAAAATATAATTCCCAAATATCATCTTGTTGAATAGCTAGAATATTGTCATTGGGGAATTATATTGAAGTAGAACATGTATCTGAATGAGGACAAGGAGCTTTAGCTAAATAATCTGTTAAAGATTGTCCTTTAATAGACTTCTGAGAAATGAAATTAAGATCAAATTCTATAAGTAACATCACCCATTTTTCTAGATGGCCAAAGAGATCAGTTTGTGAGAAAAGATGTTTCAAAGGATCAAATTTAACAATCACATTGACTTTGGCATTTATAAGATAATGCTTGAGTTTCTAGTATGCATAAACTATAGCTAAATATTGTCTTTCCAAATCTATGTATCTTCTTTCATAAACAATTAAAGTTCAACTAATGTAATACACAGGTCCTTCCTTACCATTATTATCAATTTGAGCTAACAATGCACTCATGACTTTTAGAATTGCTGAAGTATACAAATGAAATGGTTTATCAAATTTAGCTAGTTGTAAAATAGGAGGATTTGCAATTTAATCCTTAAATTGCTCAAAAGTTTGTTTACATTCATCATTCCAAGAGAAAGTAGTATCCTTTCTAAGCAAGGAAGTAAAAGGAATAGTTCTATCTAATAAGTTATAAATAAAGTGAAGAATAGCTTGTATTTTTCCTTGTAAAATCCATAACAGAGAAATGTTCTTAGGAGGAATATTAACAATAGCTTCAATCTTTTCAATATCTACTTCTATGCCTCGCTTAGAGATTATAAATCCTAATAATTTACCAGAATCAACTCCAAAGACACATTTCTTAGGATTCAATCTCATGTTGTAACTTCTAATTCTTTCAAATATTTGTCATAAAATAGTAACATGATCTTCTCTTTGTATAGATTTTGCCAAGATATCATCCACATAATCTTCAAGAATCTTATGAATGTAATCATGAAAAATCAAAGTCATTTCTTGTTGATAAGTCACTCCTGCATTCTTTAATCCAAAAGGCATCATGACCCAACAAAATGTTCCCCAAGGTGTTATAAATTTGGTATTAAGTTGATCTTCAAGAGGAATAAAGATTTGATTATATCCAAAAAACCATCCATAAAAGATAACAAAGCATGACACGTTGTTGAATCCATAATCATATCAATGTTAGGTGATGAAAAATCATCTTTTAAGGATTCCTTATTTAAGTCTCTAAAGTCAGCACACATCCTTATCTTATTTTCTCCTTTTGAAATAGGCACAATGTTTGAAATCCAATCTCAGTAACCAATAGAACAGATAAATCCTGAATCCAATAGATTTTCAATTTCAATTTTAACTAGTAAGGCAATTCATGGATTCATCTTTCAAATTTTCTACTTCACAGGTTTCATATTTGGTTATAGAAAAATATTATGAGTAACAATCATAGAATCTATACCTGGCATATCCGAATACGTCCAAGAAAAAATCTCCTTAAATTCAAGTAAAAGGGAAACCAGCTGATCACGCTCTTCCTAATTCAAACATTTCCCAATTTTTATCATATTTTCAGAGTCATTTTCATCCATTTGAATATCAATAGTCTTAGTTATTAACAAGTCACTTCGTATTAGACAATCCATTGGTAAATAATAAGGCTTTCGTCATTTGTGATGAAACTTAGGTAAATCCTCATAAACCCCTAAAAAATCTACTAAGGCTTCATCTTCGAGAAAGATATCCAAAGTAGGTTTTTGATTAATGTCAAGAAGGAGCGGGTTAACCAACTTCAACTATCCACTGCATATATGATTAACATTAGGAGGAAAAGCCGATGGTTGTTTGTAAGGATTGAATCCCAATTCATATGGATGATCATAAATTTTATTATCCAAAGGTACTTGTATACCTTGCTCATATTTACCACATCCTTTCCCATTAAATCTTGATTTCTTAAGAAAATGATAACTAGAGCCATATCGATCATCCATATCAGATGGAGTCCAAGGAGCGGTATATGTCACAATATCATAACAATCAGGCTTTATTTTTTTAATCATTTCATTAATCGAGGCAACAACAAAATTAGTTTTTAGTTCCTCTGAAAGGAGGGAAGGAGCAAAAACTTGTTTCTCAAATTCACTTTGTTGCTTCATGAATTCCAAATTAGAGACCTTATATTCTCCAATGAAAGTAGGATTAAAATCCAATGTCTCCCAATCATCCTCAGTCAAAGAAGAAGATGGAGCATTTGATTGTTGTATCTCAGGTTGTTGTATTTGAGGTTGTTTTTCAATCTCTTTGCTTGGTTGAAGAGGCTCGAAGATTTTAGTATATTCTTCATTTAGGCAAGGATTTGGCACATCATCTGCATGTAATGTATACATTAAGTTGTTATAAATGAACCTAACCTTGCGATCAAGAGTAGAAGGAACTACATGCATAGTATGTAACCATGGTCTTCCTAAAAGAAGGTTATAATTGAGAGGTCCATGCATAACATGAATAGGTGTATTTAGAATAGCTAGACCAACTTTAATAGGTAAGGTAATAATGCCCAATGTTCTCTTCGCAATATTGTCAAATCCACATATAGGGACATTATCAAGTTGAATAGTTATGAGATCAACCTTAATTTCCTTAAGCATATCCATGCTACAAATATTAATCCTAGATCCATTATCAATTAATATTCTTTGGATGATACTCTGATTAATAGAAACAATAACCATAAGAGCATCATATTGATTATGCACCTCAGGAGAAGGTAAATCATTATCGAAAAACACAATAGGAGGTACAAAAGGCATAGTATACATGCAATCTAAAATAGAATGAATGTTCTCTTGATTAGGAGGTGAAGCAAGAAGAGTGGATAAAGCCTTTTGCAATGCCTTGTGATATGTCAAGGAAGTTTGAAGCAATTCCCATAAAGATATCTTAGCAAGAGTAGAACGTAATTGATCAACTAAGTCATACTCCTTGAAGGTAGAAGGAAACCTAGGAGCTTGAGGAAGCATACGTTGTGAAGGTGGTAAAGAAACTGGAACGGTACGATGAGGTTTATTCTATGTGTGATAAGCATGTGAAACAAAATCAGTGTTATCAAAGAAATCCAAAGGATGTCTAGGTTTACCCTGAATTTTTATTCAAGGAAATCCTTTTACCATCATCAAAGGTGTAGGATATATCATGTTAGGTTTATCAATGTTTCAATATGTGGGACATGAAGGTAACCATGCAGACACCTTATGGTAAAGACTAATTAGAGAAGTTGTGAAGGAGAGTGAAATAGGAATAGGATCAATGGAGATCATATTTAGACAATTTTCATCCTCACTACCATATACCTCATTAGGGAATCTATCCTCTTGTGCAATAAAAGCCTCATCAAAGTATCAAAACTGAAATCATACATATTGAATTACTAAAAGCATGAAAATGTAATTTTTTTTGTATTTTTAAAGAGATTTTGCAATTTTTTTTGTATTTTTGAAATATAAATGCAAGAAATATAATATTATAAGCATGAAAGATCTAACACAAAAGAAAAATCTAACACCAAAAAGAAATAGTTGTCGTAAATGAGTTCACCAAAATGAATAGGGGTGAAATGAAGCTTAACAATGCATCTAACATTCCCCTAATCATGTGTAATTTTGAATTGAATTGAAAATTAATATAAATTTGGAAATGCCTAAAATTAGATAAGAAAAATTACATAACTCATAATGAAACTAATATGGAAATACCCATTTTTTGATGCATGTGCAAAGTTTTGAGGAATTCTACAACCTGCTTTGGACTGGAAATGCTGAGACAGGGAAAACCCAAAAAAATTTTGTCTTTATGAAGGTAGGTCGACCTTGACCCAAATAGCGGGGCACAATCTTACCTCATGGCACAATCTTACCCCCATTGAAGGTGGACCTTGACCTGAAATAGCTCCAATAGAAATATTGTTCACGGATCTCGGAAGTTTGTCGAAAAGGGTATCCAGATCTGAACTGCAATTCTTGAAACAACAACTGTAGATATCTGAAAATGGTGTTTTGGGGTGGCTATATAGGGTTTTGCCTTAGTTAAACTATCATTTTGGTGATCTCCACCTCCACAAATAGACAAATGTAATAGAATGTGTGTGTATATTGAATGTGTAATGCCAAGATCTAATCCTCTAGATTGAAACCCTACCATGAATGATTATGAGCGAACAATGGATAGATTATAATAAGATAAGAAAGCATACCAAGCCCCCAAGGCTAAATTACTCTTACCAAACTCACAATCTATAATTGCTACCCCATGATTGAATCTTTGAATTCTTGAATATTGATAATGGTGGTGTATACTAATAAAAGTATCTTAATAGAATTAGGGTTAATCATCAACAATACTTGAAATAATCACTAAATACAACCACAATTGAGCAACTATTTAACAAAATCAATGACTAATTGAGCATCCTATGGCTCTCTAACTAAGATGTTAATGAATGAGCTCTTAGCAAGCTCTTAATAATGACAGTCCTAGTATGAGAATGATAGAGATAAAACAATATGCTAAAGCTAACAATTATCAAGATGAATGCTAAAATTGCTCTTAAATGCCTTTCTAAACTCAAATTGCAAGAGGTTTGATGCAATTCTCAGATAGGTGGTTGATAATAATGAAGGATTTTGGCCTTCCTTTTATAGATTTTCCCATTGTAGGGGTTGTAGTTGTGTTTAATCATGGTTGAGTTGGGGTTAAGTCTTTGGTTCCACCCTTTGAAGACAAAGCAAAGTTTGTGTCCTCAAAGCTTGGGACAAGTAGACAAGATGGATGGTTAAGATTCCTTTTCAATTTGAGTGAATGAGATTCAATTTGGCTTGATCCATGTGAATGCCTTTCCTCAAATCTCATTGGTTGATTGATTTTCTCTCCTTTTGGTTTTTTGAGAGTAATTGATTTTTATTAATTGATTTAATTGATTTATTTTAGCCATGTACCCCTTGAATGGGTTGAATTTAATTTAATCTGAGACTATACAATTAATTGAATTAATTGTATTTTGATTTGATTGCACTTGATTAAAATGATCTCAATTTTGCTTGATCTCGAATTAGGACTTGATTTTAATTTTGATTGGTTAATTGTGCACTGTGATTCAATTGATTCAATTATGTCCTTGATTTTCTCTAATTTCACTTGATTTGCTTTCAATTATCATTAAATTGTCTTTGTCCATTTTTAGGTGATTACAGGTGGATCAAGGAAGAAGGAATCTCTCTTGCTCATAATAGATGTTCACAATGGTGTGCTCACAAAAATGCTTGATATCAGCAATGGCTTGATCTTCTATATCATCCTCTTACAATCTTGCATCGTCACATCACCATCACTTGCTTGAATCAATTATGTCTCTACTTGATGGATACTTGATGCCTTGTTGTTGTGAAAATGAATGCAAATGAGAATCTTTATATAGAGGTTTCAAGGTGAGGATCCTAGAGTAATGTGAGGACCCATATTTCAAATTTCACCTTGAATTATGGTCCAATCAAATAACCAACCAAGGAGGGAAAATAATTAAAATAATTTTAAATTAAAACCCTTCTGCATTCCGATCTCAAAGCCTGACATTGATTTTGGGGCCCTCTGAGACTAAAAATTGAAAAGGAGGATCTAATTTTGACAAAGGTCAAGGATGACCTCGACTCTTCCCTAGGTTTGAGTTAACGTTGACTCTAACCTAGGTCAGGGTCCACCTCAACCTTGACCCAGGGGTCCAAATCCAGCCAAAATAAAAGACAAGAGATCCCGGGGATGTCAAGAGACCTAGAAATGATAACATAATAGGGTAGAGTGCCAAAAAGAGGCACAAGATCCTATCCCCAATTTCACCTAAAATGAAGGAATCAAGTGCAAAATGCATTCTAAATGTAAGTTTATCATGATAAATGCAGTAAAATAGGGTTTAAACCTATCAAGATGGAAGTGCTTCCATTTTAAGACAATACAATATCTATATATATAAACAATAACATCCTCAAGAAGAAAACTAGCGAAATAAAAATAAATAATATAAACCAAACCATAAAATCAAATTGAAAGACCAATCAAGTAAAAATGATAACCAATCCACCCACTGGGATCAAAATAACTATCAAAGCACAAGTCTAGGGCCATTAGGATTTTTCTATGTGAACTTTGGGACCATTTCCTAATTAGTAAAATTTTTACGATAATTAGTCATGTTCAGACCTATGTAGCTTGGTGGAGTTGATACCTGGTCCCTGTACATCCCTACATCACTGAACAAAAACATATACAATAACTTGTATATGTACAAAAGGTAGCAGACAAGGAAGGAGGAGTGTGACATCGTGTAGATCTCTAATAGAAGTGACTACGACTACCTCCCCTCATCCTTCAAACATGCAAAAGAAGAGTGTACACCAAAAAATGATGGGTTAGAAGGGTTAGCCAAATCATAATCATAATCAAAGAAATTGATCTTTAATGACAAGAAATTAAACATGTACATTAAATGATAAAAATTTTATCCTTTAAACAACAGAAAGGTACTATCTGAACATATATCTAGCTGATATTCATGATAGTCAAAACACAATAAATAGTATCATCAAGATAGGTATTACAAGAAGATAAATCATCATGTAGATAGGTGATCATCAAAAATTACAATAAATGATTTGTACTATGTAATCTTAATTAGAAAACATATTATCAAGCTCAGTCTTAGAGTACATCATATATACACACACACATACACACACCATTGTCAAACTAGATGATGAAGGGTGCTCCCCTTAATACCACAAACACATAACAAAAATAGAGAAACAACAACAAGAATAGAAAATTGGCTTCTTATTATCTCCACAAATGTGGAATTACAAACTTTTAGAATTACAATATGCAAAGCCACATGGGCATTCCCTTACAATATTCTGTAGGACAAAGCCTCGAATCAATACTCAGATCTACTACCCAAAACCATTCTAAACTACCTAAGACAATAATACAGCCTTCCTTATATAGGCAATTTCCACCCCTCGAGAAGGTTCCAAAAATTTAGCCCTAAGAGCCGACCAAACTTAGAATTATTTTATTTTTAATTTATTACATCAAAGTCGGCTCAAAATAACTTTTGAAACCCAAACAAAAATTTTGAAGGAAAATGATTTTCCTCCATTTCAGGTGACCCGACTTCCGAAGACCATAAGTCATCACCAGTTGACCCTATTGACTATTATAACCCCATTTCAGAAATGCCACAAAGTGCTCTACAGGCTTGAATCGTGCAAGCGCCCATCATCCAAATTTTTGACCTCATCCGGGGCCTCTAAAGCCTTCAAAACTGAGTTCAAAATTTCTGTACCCTACTGCCAATACTGAAAATCTTCAATATCTTCCAATATACACTTGATCTGGCAATGAAACTTTACTGGCAGACTTATATGACCAAAATGAACCTCCAAGAAAGAAATCAGATCATTCTGAGCACATACAAAAATTACCAAAAATAGTAACTTTCCATAAATAGTAGCTCTGCACAAAATAGCCCTTATTGAATATAAAAATAGAAATTTTTATTTTTTTTGGGTGATGCAAGATTGCTCTTACACCTAGGATGCTCCTGCATCAGACACCCAGAGAAATTTGAGAAGTGACCCTATCACGACTCAGTTGTGCAGAGGAAAACCAAGATGGTGAACCTCCTCCTTTGTCAGCCATGATGAATCTTCAATAGGTCATCCTTTCCACTTGACCAGATATTCTTCATATATCTTGTTCCTTGTGCTTCTACCAACACGACTGTCTAGTATATCTTCAATCTCCTTAGTGTCTGAACTAGTTGCTAGAATACTCCACTATGCTGCTGTGATCTCATCTTCAACACCTCCTTCATGATACTCTGTCAGATCTGAAATGTTAAACACTGGTGAAATATTTAGCTCAGTAGAAAATTCTACCTCATATGCATTTCTTGAATCATGTTTCTTCAGTATCCTACATGGTCCAAACTTCTTCATTTTTATCTTGTTATATGTACCAACTAGAAACCACTCCTTCCGTAAATGAACCATGACTTCATCACCAACTTCAAATTTCTTATACCTCATTTTCTCATCTACCTTAGCCTTATACTATGTGTTCATCTTGGTAATATGCTTCCTCACCTCCCCATGGATGTTCTTCAAGTGTTCTACAAAATCCTCAGCTTTAGCACTACTTATTTCTCCTTTATCTATCTTCCTCAATACAGATGCATTTCTTGGACTACTTCCATATACAATCTGGAATGGTGATTTACCAGTGCTCCTGTTGACAGAATTATTGTATGCAAATTCTACCTGTGGTAAAATCAAATCCCATCCTATTGGCTTATCTCCAACCAAACATCTCAGTAGATTTCCCAAACTTCTATTCACCACCTCTATCTGTCCATCAGTCTGTGGATGATGTGATGAACTGAACTTCAAATCTATCTTCAACTTCTTCCACAATGTATGCCAGAAATATCCAACAAACTTAGTGTCCCGATCTGAAACTATGGTCTTTGGCAAACCATGAAGTCTCACTACTTCTCTGAAAAACAATTCTGCTACATGAACAACATCATTAATCTTCTTGCAGGGAATGAAATGTGTCATCTTTGAAAATCTATCAACCACCACAAAAATTGAATCATGTCCCCGCTGAGTCCTCTGTAAACCAAGAACAAAGTCCATGCTGATATCCTCCCAAGGCTTCTTTGGTATGGGTAATAGCTGATACAACCCTATATTCTGCTTCACTCCTTTTTCCATCTAACATACTCTGCAACTTTGTACAAGCTTATTCACATCTTGCTGCAATTGTGGCCAATAATAATTCTCACCAACCAAAGCAAGGGTTTTATCATGACCAAAATGTCCAACCAATCCTCCACTATGCTTTTTCTTGATGAGATTCTGCCTCATAGAACTTCATGGAATGCACAATTGACTCCCTCTGAATAGCATATCATCCTGGATGATGAAATCCAACCATTTCATCCTGTCTAGAGTAACAGGTTGTGTACAAGCTTTCCAAGCTTCACCAAAATTAGGATCCTCTGGATAAAAATTCTTGAGTTCCTTGAAACCAACCACTTCAATCTGCATTTTTGTCAGCAATAGTTGCCTTCTGCTAAGAGTATCTACAACCCTATTAGACTTTCCACTCCCATGTTTCAAAACAAATGTATAACTCTGCAAAAACTCAACCCATTTCAAATGCCTTTGATTCAATTTTCCTTGACTATTCAAATATTGCAAAGCTTGATGATCAGTATACAAAACAAACTCCTTAGCAAGTAGATAATGTCTCCACTTCTTTAATGCCTGAACTATAGCATAAAATTCCTGATCATAAACAAAATATTTCCTCTTGGCATCATTTAACTTCTCACTGAAATAAGCAATAGGTTTACCTTCTTGGCTCATAACAGCTCCTATTGCATTACCAATAGGATCACAATCTACTTGAAACACCTTATTAAAATTTGGAAGTGCTAAAATAGGTTGTTCTGTAACTTTTTCTTTCAACAATTGAAAACTCTTTTCTGCCCCATTAGTCCACTTAAACTCTTTTCTATCCCCTCTCATTGTTTCAGTCAAGGGTCCACAAATAATGCTAAAATTTCTGATAAACTTTCTGTAAAAGCTAGCCAAACCATGAAAAGATCTTACCTCAATAGCACTCCTTGGAGTAGGCCATTCAAAGATAGCCTGTACCTTCTTTGGGTCCATTTTTAGACCTTCTGCTGAAACTACAAATCCCAAATACACTAACTCTTTCTTCACAAAACTACACTTCTTCAAATTAATCAACAATTTCTCATCTCTCAACTTCTCAAACACCATACAAATATGCACCATATGTTCCTCCAATGTCTTGCTAAAAATCAAAATATCATCTAGGTAAACAATGACAAACTTACCCAGAAATTCTTTCAGAACCTCATTCATGAGCCGCATGAAAGTGCTCGGTGCATTGGTTAGCCCAAAAGGTATGACTAACCACTCATACAGTCCTTCCTTTGTCTTGAAGGTAGTCTTGCATTCATCTCCTTCTCAGATCCGAATCTGATGATATCCACTCTTTAGATCTATCTTTGAGAAATACACAGCTCCACTCAAACAATCCATAATATCATCTATTTGTGGCAATGGAAACCTATACTTGATTGTGATCTTGTTTATTGCTCTGGAATCTATACACATCCTCCATTCTTCATTCTTCTTTGGTGCTAATACTGCTGGTACAGCACATGGACTCAGGCTCTCCTGAATCAATCCCTTTTGTAACAACTCGTGTACTTGTCTATTCAACTCTTCACTTTCTACTGGTGTCATTCTGTGTGCTGCCTTGTTTGGAAAAATGGCTCCTGGAAACAAATCCATCCGATGATTGATCTTTCTTATGGGTGGTAATCCATTAGGTACATTATCAGATACAATATCTTGAAACTCATTCAACAAATCTGCAACCTCTACAGGTACATCCTGTACTTCTTCTTTACCAACTTTTGGAATTAAAGCAAAACACACATGCTCATGCCTCATACCATCTAGGAATTTTCTTCCATCAAAAAATATTATTCTGGCATTACCACATACCTTTTCTTCAGTCTCCTTCAATGGCTTTAGCTTATGTCACACTCCATCCTTTGTCAGGGAATAGATATTCACATGACCATCGTGTATGGCACATTTGTCAAACTGCCATGGTCTACCCAACAACATATGACATGCATCCATAGATATGATATCACACAATACCTCATCTTGGTATCCGCCAATCTTGAACTTCACCAAGCATTGTTCATTGACCATGACCTTGTGGTCATCCTGTACCCAGGCAATCCGATATGGATGTGGGTGTTTCTGTCTCTTGAGCTTCAACTTTATCACCATCTCTTCTGACACCAAATTGTGAGTGCTTCCACTGTCAATAATCACATCACAACATTTACCTTTACACTTGCACCTGGTGTGAAACAGGCTCCTCCTTTGCTCAGGTTCAGTCTCACCACTCAATAGGGCTCTTCTGTTAATCAACATTTTTCCTCTTTCAGCATCTTCAGAATTTGATGATCTGGCATCTTCATCTACATGTGCAACTCTGGCCTAGCCTTCATTTCTCCTATCTATTCTGCCTTGGCATTGAGGACATTCAAATGCCCTATGACCTTCTTCTCCATAGTGAAAACATGTTCCATGGAAGCCACCTCTTCCAGATCCTTGTCCTCTTCCTCTTCCCCTCTGATCTCTATTATTTTGATCTTGGAAGCGATTGGAATTATTTTCTCACTGATTCTGACTGCTACTGGCCTCATCCTTCTTTTTCGAATCTTCATTTCGGCCACCATATGACCGTCCACCAGATCATCCACCACGACCTCTTCTATTTTGTCTGCTCTCAAACTTCTTGTTCAACTTTTCCTCTACTTTTAGGGCAAACTGGTATGCCTCTTCAATACTGTTCATTCAAACCAGATTCAGCTCCTCCTGAATGCTTGGCCTTAACCCATTAAGGTATTGGACAACTTTCTCCTTATCAACTTCTGCATGGCCTGTTCTGATGAGAAGTCGATAGAACTCTTCTGTATACTACTGAACAAATCTTCCTTCTTGCTTCAAACTCTACATTTTCTTCAGTAAGTCAAGCTCATAATCAATAGGAATGAACTGTCACTTCAATTTATCCACCATCCGATCCCATCTCATGATTTTCTCCTTTCCCCTTCTATTTTGCTCCAACTGAATCTCTTGCCACCATATCTTCACATGACCCTTCAGTCTAGCCTTCACAAATTTGACCCTATCAGGATCCTCAACATCTTCATACTCAAAATATTCCTCACATTCATTGATCAAGTTGATCAATTCTTCCGGGTTAAGATTTCCAGAAAATGTAGGAACCTCAATCTTAGGTCTTTTCCCAATCTTAGAAATGGCCCAAAAAAGTCTTTCTTCCTCCTGGTTCACAATTTCGACTTCTCCTTCTTGATATTCTTCTTTAGCTTCATCCTCGCTTTCATCTCTGACATTAAGATTCATTCCTCTATGAATCTCTTCTTGCAATGCTTGCACTTATCTCTGCAGTGCCCTAACCTCAGGTGTTACAACACCAGCTCTTTCACCACGTTCCCTTCGTGGAGGCATTTTTGCGATGCACGCTGAAACCCTAAACATGATCCTGGTGCAAACTGCCTCACAGTCGGTGATCTGTTTACACACTCAGGAACTTCTGCTCTGATACCACTTGATGAAAGGTGCTCCCCTTAATACCACAAACACATGACAGAAATAGAGAAACAACAATAGTAATATGCAAGAACAGAAAATTGGCTTCTCATTATCTCCACAAATGTGGAATTACAAACTTACAGAATTACAATATACAAAGCCACATGGGCATTCCCTTACAATATTCTATAGGACAAAGCCTCGAATCAATACCCAGATCTACTACCCAGAACTATTTTGAACTGCCTAAGACAATAATACAGCCTTCCTTATACAGGCAATTTCCACCGCCCGAGAAGGTTCTAGAAATTTAGCCCTAAGGGCCGACCAAACTTAGAATTATTTTATTTTTCAATTTATTACATCAAAGTCGGCTCAAAATAACTTTTGAAACCTGAACAGAAATTTTGAAGGAAAATGATTTTCTGCCATTTCAGGTGACCCCACTTCCGGAGACCATAAGTCATCACCAATTGACCCAATTGACTATTATAACCCCATTTCATAAATGCCATGAAGTGCTTTATAGGCTTGACCCACGCAAGCACCCATCACCCAAATTTTTGACCTCATCCGGGGCCTCTAAAGCCTTCAAAACTGAGTTCAAAGTTTTTGTACCCTGCTGCCAATACCAAAAATCTTCAATATCTTCCAATATACACTTGATCTGGCAATGAAACTTTACTGGCAGACTTATATGACCAAAATGAACCTCCAAGAAAGAAATCAGATCATTCTAAGCACATACGAAAATTACCAAAAATAGTAACTTTCCATAAATAGCAGCTCTGTACAAAATAGCCCTTATTGAATATAAAAATAAAAATATTTTTTTTTTGGGTGATGCAAGATTGCTCTTACACCCAAGATACTCCTGCATCACTAGATCACAAAACATAATAATTAGAACTAAGCAACTTAAACAAACTACACATTCATTAGCTAATTAACCCCAGAGTTTAGATTGTATTTCCTAGCTCTTCAAAATACTTGCCAAGGTTAGAGGGCCATTACAAATCCTAATAGGTTCCCCAACAAAATCTCTTAATTAGGTAGATCCTAATAGGTCTTAAATTGAAATGCTCTAAAAAATTGGCCCTTTCATTAGGGTTCTAAACCCCTTAACTGCGTTAGTCCTAATAAGGTAAATCTTTTAAGAGGACTAGAAGTAAATCCCTTAACCAAGTGACTCCTAATAGAGCATTCGTAAAGCTCTTAATAGGGCTAATCCTTTAATAAGGAATACTTTAAAAGAGTGAAAATATTTGTGGGTACTAATTCCCAATGTGGTTTTTCCCTCTAACCAAGGGTTTCCATGAGAAAAATATTGGCATGTTATTGTGTTGCATATTTGGATGGTTTTACTTGTTTCATTGTTTATTTCTACACAAGTTATATTAGTAGATGAATGTTGTTGAATGCTTAATGAAAATTTGTAATAGGTCAATAATTGATTCACCCCCACTCTCAGTAATCTTGGACCTTATAATACTAACAAGTTATATCTAATACATTTTATGTAGCTAGTACATATTATAATTTTTATACCTTTTGGAAAACAAGCTCATCATTGATATACTATTAATTGTCATCTTATATCTTTTTCCTCATGGAGTTTTCTCCAATGTACTCATTGATGCATTGTTAGTCTATGTATCCTGACTATATATGGCTACGTGTCTCAATATCTTATATCTCAACTACCATCTCTCATTGTCCAACTTAGTGTTTGGGTCTTCTATATTAGATCATGGATCCCTTGGCATAGGTGATAGTGCCTCAAAAATCAATAATAATTATCTTTTCTATAATCATCAAACCCCATAATCCAATCTCACTTTATGTCCTAAGATGTACATTGTCTCTCCTATAAGTACACTCTTTGTCCAAACTATCTATGTATCCTCTCAAGAAAATATCGCTCTAATAATTGGTTTGTCTATCCAATTAAGTATCTCAAATGCATAAAGTACACTATATATTCTACATCGTCTACCCAAACCTCACTCTCCCCTCAAGGCCTCTTTATAAATAAGTCTATGTTAGCTATCTCTCATCTCTAGTAGGTAATGTCACCCAACTTCCATAGTTTCCTAAAACCATCATATAAATAAAAACAAGGAATCCCTCTCTTCCATTCCTTGTCCATAATATCTCATTCCATAACTATGTGCTTCCATGCCCATATGTGTACTCGAGTAACTCTACATGCAAAACTTGCTCCCGTTATGTATACTACATCCAAGTCATGGTATAGATTGGCTAGGACTCATGTTCCACATTCATAGGTAATCAAATGTTGTATCATCTCTACTATGACTTTTCTCATGCAATCAACAATCATCTTGATCATTGATCTAGGACATTAGTAGATTAGATCTTTGTTGTGATTGTCACCATGCAATAAAGAATCTACTTGATCATTGATCTAGGATAAGTAATGCTCTATTTGAAAAGGGGACATGACAAAAGTACTCTTACTAAACTCAAAATCTATAATTGCTACCCCATGATTGAATTTTTGAATGGTTGAATATTGATAATGGTGAATCAAGGAAGAAGGAATCTCTCTTGCTCCTAATAGATGTTCACAATGGTGTGCTCACAATAACCAACTAAGGAGGGAAAATAATTAAATGAATTTTAAATTAAAACCCTTTCACATTCGGATTTGAAAGCTTGACATTGATTTCAAGGCCCTCCGAGACCAAAAATTGAACAGGAGGATCGAATCTTGATAGAGGTCAAAGATGACCTTGACTCTACCCTAGGTCTAATTCAACCTCAAATCTAACCTAGGTCAGGATCGACCTCAACCTTGACCTAGGGGTCCAAATCCAGCCAGAATAAAAGATAAGAGGTCCCGAGGATGTCTAGAGATCTAGAAATGATAAGATAATATGGCAGAGTGCCAGAGAGAGGCACAAAGTCCTATGATGAACATGATGAAGACTAGGAGGACCTATACCTAGATCCTACCTAGAAACTATAGCCATAGAGAAGAGAAATTAAGGAGGAGCCTCAAGATCCTAACCCTAATTTCACCTAGAATGAAGGAATCAAGGGAAAAATACATCCTAAATGTAAGTTTATCATGATAAATGCACTAGAATAGGGCGCTAAACCTATCAAGATGTAAGTGATTCCATTGTAAGATGATGCAATATCTATATATATAAACAATAACATCCTCAAGAAGAAAACTCACAAAATAAAAATAAATAATATAAACCAAACCATAAAATCAAATTGAAGAC
>BSBK01009682.1:45000-105000 GCA_027943335.1 Chamaecyparis obtusa
GTACTTATTGTATGCAAAAGGACATCTTTTTATTCATCCATTTGATTAGCGTGCTTGAGGCCCGAAGCCATGAAATTCTCAAAAATTCTTGTAAACTTGAAACCATCTCCCATTTCAGGTACTTTCGATCGAAAGTAAGTACTTTCAATCGAAAGTAAGTACTTTCGATCGAAAGTACTTTGGCAAAAAAAACTAAATTTAGTTAATAATAAGGGACTTTCAATCAAAAGTCGCTTAGTTTCGATTGAAAGTCAAGTTTTACTTTCGATTGAAACCAATGTCGACCTTTTTGGTGGCATTTTTGGGTAATTAGAATTTGGTATAAATAAATGTATATTTTTTTCATTTCATAAATCTAAAAGCTGTAAAATAATTTTGATGCAGGAGCATCATTGGTGTAAGAGCAATCTTGCATCACCCAAAAATATTTGTTTTTGCTTTTCAATAAGGGCTATCTTGTGCAAAGCTGCTATTTCTAGAAACTTTCTATTTTTAGTAAGTTGGTCATACGATCTCAGAATGTTCTGATTTCACATGTGGAGGTTCATCTCTGTCATATCAGCCTGCCAGTAAAGTTTCATGGCTAGATCAAGTCTGGTTTTGAAGATATTGAAAATTTTCAGTTTTGGAAACAGAGTGCAGAAACTTTGAACTCAGTTTTGAAGGCTTTAGAGGCCCCGGATGAGGTCGAATTTTGGGCTGAATCAAGCTTGCTTAATTTAGGTGTTGTAGAGCTCCTCGCGCCCTTTCCGAAATGGGGTTACAATAGTCAATCGGGTCAACTGGTGATGACTTATGGTCTTCGGAAGTTGGGTCACTTGAAATGGCAGAAAATGATTTTTTCTTCAAAATTTTTGTTCGGGTTTCAAAATTTATTTTGAGCCGACTTTGATGTAATAAATTGAAAAATAAAATAATTCTAAGTTTGGTCGGCCCTATGGGCTAAATTTCGGGAACCTTCCCAGGCGGTGGAAAATTGCCTATATAAGGAAGGTTGTATTATTGTCTTAGGCAGTTCAAAATAGTTATGGGTAGTAGATCTGGGTAATAGTTCGAGGCTTTGTCCTACAGAATATTGTAAGGGAATGCCCATGTGGCTTTGCATGTTGTAATTCTAAAAATTTGTAATTCCACATTTGTGGAGATAATAAGAAGCCAATTTTCTGTTCTTGCATATTATTGTTGTTGTTTCTCTATGTCTGTTATGTGTTTGTGGTATTAAGGGGAGCACCCTTCATCAAATTTGCATTTAGGAGAAGGAAGACATTTTGGCACAGAATAATTTTCTATGTTTTGATGGGAAATAAAAAAGGAAGGCTAAACAAAAGTACACAACATTATTTAGAAGAGACTAAACAAAGACTACGTGAAGAATCATGAAAAATATATCATCATTAGAATCAAGGTATGTCTAAGATGTCTCTAGATAGATATTTTGAGTTGATGGTCAAGACTTGTCTTAATGTTCATGTAAATTTGATATTGTACAGGTCTATTAAACTTAACTAGACCTAATTGTAGACCTATTTGGACTAATAAGACTTATTAGGACTAATTATGACCTATTCTAGGACTATTAGGACCCAATTAGAATCAATGAGAACCAATTAACACCTAATTAGCCTCAATTAGGACTAATTAGGACTTAATAGGACTAATTAGGACCTATTAGGACCTATTAGGACTAATTAGGACCTATTAGGACTTATTAGAACCTAATTAGGACTAATTAGTGTATGCACCCTAAAATGGTCGCCTAGACTTTGGGCCCCATTTATTTGATTTATCAATCCTGAATCATTTTTATCAATAATCAATATTTTCAACATTTTTAATTTCTTGATCAAGTCTTAATTTCGATCATATATTGGATTTTTATCCTTGGGCTAACCATTTATTCTAAGCCTTTATTTGACTAAATGGAATATTTCCTCCCCTTTTAATTAAATAAAAAGCCCCCACTTTTCCTCTTATCCTAAGTTGCACAAATAAAGCATTATTCCTATTTTATAAAAAGGAGAAAAGCACTTTTTATCTCATATGGACATAAAGTCAACTCTTATTTTCCTATTGGAGGATATGTGTGCACATGGATTGCTCCTCTTTCAAGCTCCACCGCTGATTAAGACTTTTTGCCTCTTAATCTCCATGGTCCATTTCACCTCATTTCTTATAAAAGGAGAGCTCTCTCCTTCATTTGCATATATCCACTTGTTTTATGCTAATGTTATGCTGTAGGTTTTAGGTGCATTTGAAGTTTGAAAACATTGAAGACTTGTTGCATTTCATTGTAGTTGCATATTTCCTTTCTTAGTTGCATGATCATGGCATATTAGCTTAGTTTCTTTTTATGTTTTAGATTAATTTCACATAGTCTAAATAGGAAGGATTTGTAATCCATTGATATTTCCATTTCATAGCTTAGTTTGTACTTCCGTTTTCATAGCATAGCTTGCACATTTGCATCTTCATTTTAGTTGCATTGCATTGCATTTCATAGTGATTATTGGAGATATTGGCATTGTTGCCCTTGTCTTCATTGTGAATCTCTCATTGTGTGGTTGACTAGCAAGGTCACAAGCTTGTAGCTCTAGCTGAAAGCAAATATATCATAGTCCCTTGCAACTCCATGCATAGAGAGCTATGAACCACTTTGTGAGGCCTCATTCTTGAGCAACCTTGCATGTAATGGTTCATAGAAGTGCACCATTTTAGTGTGTACATTTCTAGTGCCCACCGTGGGGCAGAGTAGATTAGCTTTGTCCCTTTAATTCTGCATTTTTTGTCAAAATTTTTGTCAATTTTTGGCTTGGTTTTCAGTCTCAGAGTGTCGCCCGATAATTCTCAGAAATATCATGCGATATACCTTTGTATAGCGGTGTGACACTTCGCACAAGAGAAGAATCACCCGCCAATACTGAGAAATATCACCTGTTATCGGGTGAAGTATCACCCGCCCATAGTGAGAAGTATCGCCCAGACTGAGGTATATCACGCGACTATAGGAAACTATGTCGCGCGATACTGGTGAAGTCTGAGAAATATTGCCTGATCTGACAGAGATTTGCATTTTTAGTTTTCTCATCCGAATTTGATCATTTTTAGCTTGCTGTTTTGTTTTGCTGTGTTTAGATAGGTCTAACCTGCATCTTTTAGCTTAAATCTTTCAATTTATTGCATATTTACATTTGGATTTAGATTTTGCTAACCTTGTGGGTCTAACAAGTTGTGTTTTTAGGTGCTCATCATTGCTTGAAAATTGTTAAAAATGCATGTCAAAGAGGGCTACTAACAATTTTTGCAGGGCTACCCAAGCATAAAAACAAAAAAAAAAAGTTTCTTGCTTGTTTATTTGCTTTCTTTTCAAGTGTGGCATTCACTAATTGTATTAGGAATCTTAAAACCTTGTGAAAGGGACCTTGAGGTGGTAGGAGAAGTATGCTCTTCACCTTTAGGTGAACCAGAAAATCTTCACCCATCTTAAAGTTTTGGAAGCAAGGGAGTAATTGAACCTCTTTGCTTGGTGTGTTTGGGAGAGATTCTTGAGATAGGGGAGTATGCTCTTCACCCTTGTGGTGAACCAAAAACCTTGAACCTCAAGAGCTAATCTATTCTTTGTTTAGTTTAGGATCCTTTAGCGGGCCTGCTCTTGAGAAATCAAGAGGAATGACTCAAGTGGGGACAACCTTGTCATCATTTTCCTTGGTGGCAAGTGATTCCAACTCACTATAATCTCAAGGCTATCAAGGAAACCAAAAACCTTGATAGACATAACACTTGTCTTCGTTTGATGTGAGTAGCTCATGGGATTGTGACCATGGGGAAAACATTGAACAAGAATGCTTAAGGTACTCTTGAGGCCGCAAGGTCTTAGTCCTTTATGAGGAGCAAGAGGGGTGTTGTGAATGGAAATCTTTATTAAGAACCATTAGATAGAAGCCACCTTATTTTAGCCGCTTATCTTCTTAGTGCAAGGATTGATCCAAGTGGTTTACCCAGATCACCTTAAGATACTCACCATATGTGTCCCTTTGGTTGTGTCATTTGACATTTCCATGAGAAAGCCAACATCTCTTGTGGGTAACCACTTGGTGTGAGGTGAGGGGGCATCAAGTTGTGGGCTAAGTTGGTAAGTATTGAGCCCTGACTTTTTAGGATAGATTTGCTTGAATTGTCTTCGGTTGAGTGATACCAGTGCAAACGTTCTTACATACAAACAATCGGTAGCATTCATAGGGTGCTTTTTCAATTCTGATATCACAAGTGTTTGTCTTGGCAAGGTTGCTTTTGCCCTTGTTTCAAGTGTTTGAGACCATGTTTTGATCCCTTACTGTTTGCAAATCGGCAGAAATTTTGCTGATATTGTGACTGAAATCAAAAACATCAATCTTCAGACTGGAAATTTTGACCAAACAGACCCAAAAATGCAAATTTTACACAATTCTGGTCAAGAGTTAAACAATTTTGCAATAGTATCGCACCCTGCAAAGCAAAATATCACGTGATACTTTACGCTTGGTAGAAATATCACCTGCTTTGAAGAGAAATATCACGCGATAGTTCACCCCTGACGGACTATCGCCCAACCCGCCTGGAGTATATCGCCCGCCAGTACTAAGAAGTATCACCCAGCTTCGAGTGAAGTATCGCGTGGTTATAGGTTTATCGCCCCAGTAGCTTGGAGTATATCACCTGGTTTATTTCTACCATGCTTAAATTTTGGTCAGTTTCAGTTGCTATTAATCAGGCTAGGTCTTAGAGTAGGCTTCTTTCCCTGATGTTTGAGGCCTATATTGACTCTAAATTTTTGATTTTAGTCCTTTGAGATAGCATCATTTGATTTACAAAATCACTTTGAAATAATTGCCAAGTTAGAAGGTCATTCTTGGTGCCAAGGTTCATCTCTAAGATTGTTAGCTACATTCTTGGAAAATTTTAGTACTCTTATTGTCCAAATAATTTTCATCTCAATTTCAATTATCTTTTGGCCTAGCCCAACCTCCTGATTCAAAAGTGCAAGGGTAGTCACCCTTTGATTTGAAGCACCTCTTTGACAGTGTTGGTAAAGCCCTTTTTTTTATCTTCTTGTTTTTTTTTTTGGACAATAGAGGACTTTGATTATCCTAGTTTGGCGTTGACACTTTGAGAGGTCACCTTTTCATTGAGAGTATTTTTCTTTCATGTCAGTTATGACAAGGTATCAAGTCAATCAAGGGAAGTGACCCCCTATTGCCTTTAGCCAGTTACCACCTATCAAGACTCGTCGACAACCTAAGGGAAAAGGTCCCCTTTTTGATCAATCTCCTAAGAGTGAATCTGAGGTTTGTTTTAATCTGGGAGCTAATCCTAGTGAAGTGAGCACCTCTTTTATACCACTTTCATTAAGCATGGACATGAGTTACACTTTTACCCGACAACAAAGAGAAGCCATGAATCAAACTCTTGAGGATATCTTCCAACGACATAGAAGAGAGTATGGTGGTTCTTCTCATCCTAGTCCACCCAGGTCACCTCCCAACAATGTGAGGTATTTTGATGCTCACCAATGAGCTGAGAGACATCATAAGCAAGCTCACTCAGATTCAGGGTCACAACACGAAGACCAGAACAATGAATCTAGTGATCACCACATAAACACAGCCAATGCAATAATACATTCGAGACAAACCTCCCCACTTAAAGACACCTCTCGATATGCAAATACAAGATTTAGAAGAATTGAGAGAGAGAAGCAAGCCTACTTAGATGAACAGGCTGCTAAAAAAGAAAAATTTAGAGAACTAGAGGAAGAGGAATGTGCATTGTTGGATATACAGAAAAGAGTCACCCAAGAAGAAGAAGATAGACTCTATGCACAACTTCAAAGCTGATTTAACAGGAGGGGAGCCAATAGTGGGACCAACTCACCCCTATCTACCCCTTCTCCTAGCCCTAGAAGAAGATCAAGGATGCCCTCATGATCCCCAAGTCCTAGAGGAAGAAGGGCTTCAAGATATGACCATCATAGGAGACAGTCGTCTCATAGACATTCAAAGCAACCCTCCCAATGAGCACATCATGGCTCACAACATGGAGGAAGTTATGCTAAATTTGATGATATGGATTTCATGACTATGCAACAAGAACCATCCTTTCAAGCATACGTGGAGCAATATGTGGAACAAAACAAAGATCAATTCTTGGAAAGTCTTATTAACAAAGGTGCTAAAGTTCCATATAATTTTGATGTTCACCAAAAGATCAAGAAATAGAGCCCTTCCATTGATGAGGTGATCTTACAAATGCAAAAGGATATAGACAGGATGAAGGCTCCCAAGAGCACATTTCATTTGGACTCCATATGTCCTAACCCCATTGACAAAAGTGTGGTGATGGTAGAATTCCCTAAGAAAATTGAGTTCCCAACATATGACAAATATGATGGCACTGGTGACCCTCACGACCATGTTCGACAGTTCTACATAATGAGCTTTTCCTTTCACCATGAAGACTCCTACTTGATGAGATTATTCCCAAGGAGTTTAAAAGGCCAAGCCATGGAGTGGTTCACCAACCTTTCCCCTCCAGTAAAGACATTTAAAGAACTTGTCCAAAGATTTGTTCAGCATTTTGCTTACAACTTGTCGAGGTCAGTCACAATGCTTGATTTGTGCAAACTCAAACAAAACCAAGGGGAATCTTTTGTCACATTTTATAACGATGGAGATGATTGTGTTCAAAATACCCAAGGACAATCCCTGAATAGGAGAGAATTGATATCATTATGAGCAATCTAATACCAGAACTAAGATATGAAGTCAAGAAAATCCCATTTAATTCTTTTGATACTATGGTAGAGGTGGCATGTCGCATTGAGGATGTCCTAAAAGAACAAGGAATTTTGGCTAAACCAACAAATAACAACAGTAGCCAAAATAACAATACTAATGGTAACAAGGACAAAAGGAACTCCTATTGGAATAAAAACAAGCAAGTGGTCAATGACGGAGTTGTTGACTCATCTCAAATCAAGAATGAAGGAGTTCTTAACCTCTCTCATGCAGTTCAAGCTATGAAGCTGCAAACGTCTTCAACACAACAAGACAAACCTAAGTATCAAAAGAGATCTAAAATGGAGAAAAGACAATTTACCAAATTGAGAGAATATTATGCAGATATTTTTAAGACATTAGTTGCTCATAATTTGGCACACCCACAGGATCCTACAAAACATCACATACCAGATCCTTTACCTCATTGGTGGGATGCTAAGGCTTTTTGCGTTTTCCATAATAGGATTGGACATGACATAGAAAATTGTTTTAAACTCAAACATCTTGTCCAAGACCTTATTGAGAAAGGACAATTACAAGTGGATGGGTTAACCACTAATGTAGATCATAAAGCCTTTAAAGAGCCCTTGCCTAAATATGAGAAAGGAGAGAATTCTAACAATAAGAATGGCAAGGTGGCTATCAACTACACCTACACGAATGCAAAGAACGTTATTAACATGCTTGAAGTTGTGGATGATAGTGTCAACATGATGAGAGGGAAAGATCCCTATGGACATAATGTGGACTCAACTCCTATGACTGATGAAAGACCCGCTGTGGTGATAAGAGGTCCTCACTCACAAAGAACACCCCAGTCCCTCAATGCTGTCACTAGGGGGCAGGCCCAAGTGCCCATTATCATTAGAGTTCCTAGTACTAGCAAGTCTAAGTAGCCCATGTCCAAAAGTGCTCCTCCCAAATCTGTCATTGGTCCTGATTCCAATTATAATCTTATTGACCAGCTACAACGTACACCTACGCGGATATCCATTTTTGAGCTTTTAGAATTGTTTCCTAAGCACAAGTGCATCCTTGAAGACGCTTTGCGAGCAGCCAGTGTCCCTAACAACTTAGATATTGACCAATTCCAGAACATGGTCAACCATTTGGCTAGCCCTCATTACCTCACCTTCTCAGAAGAAGACGATAAATCCATCAGTCACCCACATAACTTGGCCTTACACATCAAAGTCATGATTCATAAAACCCATGTTAGGCGTGTACTGATAGATGGGGGTACGGGGCTCAATATTTGTACCCTAAGTTTGTTGCTGGCTCTAGGATATTCTGAGAATGTCATTGACACAAGAAAAAGGATCACAATCAAAGCATATGACGAAGAAGAAAGAAGTTCTAAGGGATTGGCTATTTTGCCTATTCGCATTGGTCCAGTAGAGAAAGATATCTTATTCCAAATTGTTGATGTTGGACCTTTAGCCTACAACATTTTGCTAGGTAGGCCATGGATTCATGAAATGCAAGCAGTCCCATCAACATATCACTAGTGTGTTAAGTTTCCCCATAATGGTGTAGAAATTTGCATCCCTGGAGATAGTGCTTTATCAGTTAATAACATTTCTATGGGATCACATGTGCCTTTGAATAGGGAAGCTGACAGTCCTAGTAGTTCACTTAAGCAATGCAAGCAGAAGTTCAAGACCATAGATCATGGGATGGGAGATTATAAAATTGATTCTTTTACAAACATGCCAATCTCTCCTAGGTCTTATGGGAGACCATCACCAAATGTGAAGCCTTCATCGTCAGTAATGACATTATTTGGAAAATTTATTGAGTCTTTCATCCCCATTCAGGAAGAAAAAGAAGAAGTTGCCATAAGAGACTAGATCTACCATGAGGAAAAATACAAGCACAATGAGAATTTTGCTCCTGCACCTAAAACTTATGGGACAGGGTACACAATGGTTAAAAATATGGGGTATCCTGGATATGGTCCCCTTAGCCATAGGCTAGATGCTAAAGCTGAGCCTCTTGATCATGCTCTTTTTGGATGAAAGAATAAGTCCATAGTTGGCTTAGGTTTTGAGAATAAAAAGAAGAAAGGTGTCCCTGTCCCAGCTGCGATAGACAGTGATAGTGACTCAGATTATATGCTTGATCTTTCCAATCAACAAGATGTGTCTGATGATTGGGTGCCCTCAGTGAATCTCCTTTGGGGAGATTCCATAGATTTGATGCTTGACAGTACTACTATCCCAGCTGTGATGGATAGTGACTGTATGACTGCTAGATCAACAAAGGAAAGTGTTACTGTCCTAGCTGCGACGGATAGTACCAATACTAGCACTAGAGAGGGGGAAACCTTTCCTAACCTTGAGGCTTCTACATCATGAGGCCCAAATGATGACTCAGACACAGACTCCCATGAATATGAATGGGACTCACTTTTAGATGCAACAATTGATCTGGACGTAGATATTGTCCATGCTTATAGTACCCAACCCGATGCGGCTAATGAGCCTAGTGTAGGACCAGAGGATCGTACTCCTCAAATTGCCTTAGTGGACAACACTTCATTTGGTAGGGTGAGTCCTAATTCGGGTATCTTAGGAGAAAACTTGATGAACTCTGATTATATGGTCACCAGAGATGACACCTTTCATATAAATAACATTGAACCAGTCATTGACCTACCCCTTGTTCACTTTGACCTAATTGACTGGTCTCAGTGCCATCAAGAGCCTACATTCCTCACCTTTTAGAATGATTACGAAATTGCCTGCTATCTGAATGCTCTTTAACCCGTGGCTTCTTCCACCAGTGAACCAACAACCAACATGATAGAGCCTGATATTAAGTACCTCAGTCTCAAAATAAAAGAGAAAAAGAAAAATAGGTCTGATGGGGAAAACCACTTTGTGGCGGTATCAGAACCAAAAATAGTAAAAAGAAATGATGTATCCGAGGGTGAAAACCTCTTTGAGGCACCTAAGGATGGGGTACTTAATAACTTGGGAGTTATTTCCAGGATAGATCATCAATATTGATCGAGCTCACAAAGCCAGTCAATTTGAACACAAAAGAAAATCCTCAGATAGTCCACCTTGCTCAGTCTTTATCAAAGGAAGAGACCAAGGCATATGTACAATTTTTACGAAAAAAGAAATTTAATTTTGCATGGACCTATTCAAACATGCCAGGGCTTGACACGAATCTCATAATGCATCACTTATCCATAGCTCCAGGAGTCAAGCCAGTAAAATAGAGACTCAAAAAAATGCATCCACATGTAGCTCTACTTGTCAAAGAGGAATTAGAAAATTTTTTGAGAGCTGGATTCATTAGAGCCATCGATTATGCAGAATGGATCTCAAACATAGTACCAGTTTCCAAACATGATGGGTCCATTCGTGTATGTATAGATTTCAAAGATTTAAACAAAGCATGCCCAAAGGATGATTTTCCACTTCCAAACATTGACATGATAGTGGACATGACGGCGGGCTATGACATATACTCTCTAATGGATGGTTTCTCGGGGTATAATCAAATTAAAATAGCTCCTGAAGGCCAAGAGAAAACAGCATTCACATGTGCATGGGGAACCTATTGCTGGAACGTCATGCCATTTGGATTAAAGAATGCGGGAGCAACCTACCAAAGAGCTGTGCCACTATCTTTCACAATATGATGCACAAAAACATGGAAGATTATGTGGATGATACCCTAGCAAAATCAAGAAAATGGGACACACACATCGATGATCTAGAAGTAATTCTAGATCGAATGGAACAATTTCAACTCAGATTGAATCCAAAGAAGTGCGCATTTGGTGTCACCTCAGGCAAACTTTTAGGATTCATAATATCAGCAAAAGGTATCGAGGTTGACCCCGAAAAGGTCCAAGCAATTCTAGATATGCCATCTCCTTGAAATATTAGCCAAATGAGAAGTCTTCAGGGACATCTTCAATCAATTAGGAGGTTTATTTCTCAGCTTGCAGATAGAACGCAACCCTTCAATAAGACATTGCATAAGGGTGCTTCTTGTGTTTGGAATGAGGATTGTCAAAAGAGCCTAGATCAGATCAAGCAATACTTGGCTAATCCTCTGATTCTCATGCATCCTATTCCAGGGAAACCATTGATCCTATATATTTTAGCTACAGACACTTCCCTGGGGGCATTGTTGGCTCAATCAGATGATACTGGGAAAGAACGGGCCATATACTACATCAGTCGTACTCTCATCTCCTATGAGATCAATTACAATAATATTGAGAAGTCTTATCTTGCAGTGGTGTTTGCTTCTCAAAAGTTGTCCCACTACATGCTTGTTCATACCATACATTTGATTGCCAAAATTGATCCCCTTAAATACTTGCTTAGTAAGGCTGCCCTCACAGGTAGACTCGCTAAATGGATGATGGTCCTAACTGAATTTGACATAGAGTACATTGAAAGGAAGGCAATAAAAGGACAAGCTATTGCTGACTAATTAGCTGATTTTCTAGTTCAGGATAGTATGCCAGTCCAAGTGGAATTCTCGGATAAACGCATCTTGTATACAACTACTTGCGCTTGGACAATGTTCTTTGATGGTTCTTGCATGCAAAATGGATTAGGTGCTGGAGTGTTATTTGTTTCTCCACATGGATACAATATTCCAAAGTCTTACAAACTATTATTCCCATGTACCAATAATATTGCAGAATATGAAGCTTTAACTAATGGCTTGAGGATGGCTATAGAATGGAACATCACAGAGTTACATGTCTTTGGGGATTCCCAGTTAATCATCAACCAGGTCAATGAATAGTATCAAACCAAGGATGACAAACTGATACCCTACAAAAAGATGGTTGGTTCTTTGAGATGCTATTTCACCTTTGTGACGTTTCAATAGATCCCTAGGACAGAGAACAAAGCTGCAAACACCATGGCCACATTAGCTTCACTTCTTCAGTTGGAGACATATGAATCTAGATTTGAATTCCTGGTGGAAGAGCTACACCATCCCATCTTTGACTCATCTGAAAGCCATGTCATTTGTGCCATTATCACACATGAGTCTTCTGGGTATGGTGCTATCTATTCTTATCTTTATGATGGCATCATCCCTGACACATTCAACCACTCTGAATGCTAAAACCTCATCCGTAACACCTCTCGCCACACCCTCATCTTTGGTGATCTATATAGGAGGGGTTTAGATGGGACGCTCCTTAGGTTCTTGGAAAAGGAAGAATCCAACCAAGCGTTAGCTAACATCCATGAGGGCATTTGTGGTGGACATTCTAATGGTCTTGCCATGGCTTGAAGGTTGCTTAGGGCAGGATATTATTGGCCCACAATGCAGATAGAAGCAGTCACTTTTGCTAAGTCATGTGAAAAATGTCAGAAACATAGAAACCTGATTCATGCTTCAGGTAGGGAGCTGATCCCTTCTGTTTCCCATTGGCCCTTTCAGTGCTGGGCCTTTGATCTAGTTGGGCAGATTCATCCCAACTCATCAGGTGGACACAAGCTCATTATTACTGCCACTGACTACTTCACAAAATAGGTGGAAGCTGTGCCACTTTTTGTTGCTTCAGGGAGGACCATTTCTTTGTTCATCTTGAATCATATTATTTGCTAATTTGGAGTGCCTTCTGAGATCATTACTGACAATGGAGGTCAATTTAAGAATAAGGACCTAAAGCATCTATGAAAAAAGTTTAAAATCAAGCAACATTGGTCCTCCATCTATTTTCCACAAGGAAACGGATAAGCAGAAGCCTCTAACAAAACCATTCTTAAGATTCTTCATAGGATAGTACACAAGAATGGTAGGGATTGGCACTTACAAATCAATCTAGTATTATGGGCTTACAGAACAAGCATTCACACACCTACATGAGCCACTCCTTTCTCTATCACCTATGGCGCTAAAGCAATATTGCCTTTAGAAGTTGAGATACCATCACTTAGAGTCTCACTCAAAGGTTTGATTATAGATGAGGATTACCGCGCCATGAGGTTACAGGAACTAGAACTTCTAGATGAGAAGCGTAAAGCTTCCTTTGATCACATGAGACTGTATCAGAAATGTATGTCCAAGGCATTCAACAAGAAGGTTCACCCTAGAGAATTTCAAATAGGTGATCTTGTTTTACGAGAGAACCCTAAGAACCAACAGAAAAGAGAGTAAAAGGGAAAATTTGAACCTAACTGGCTTCGACAATATGTCATCACAGCTGCTTTTGGTACTGGTGCATATTTACTATCAGCTCCTGATGGAGAACAGCTCCCTGATCCCATCAACATTATGCACCTAAAGAAGTTCTATCCTTGATGCCTGTTTCTATCTGGGGGCATCCTTTGTATATATCTTATTGATCCTGAAAAAAATACCAAAAAAAAAATTCATATATGATGCTGAAAAAAATCCTAAAAAGCATAAAATGTCCTAAAAAAAAAATACAAAAAAATCAAAAAAATTCAAAAAATCCAAAAAAAGGAAAAAATGAAAAAAGATTCCAAGTGGTGAAAACCTGGAAATAGGCACTACTTGAGGCCTTTGCACTCCTATTTGTTAGCATGCGTCCTCGACACTTAGCCACTTCCCATCATGACTTGACCTTATTTGGCTTAGTCTGGAATTGGTCTTGGTCTTTGTCTAGGGGGCATAACTGTTAGCATTGGTCTTTTAGGTGCGTTTGTCTCTTGGGGCATTTCACAACAGGTATTTTTTAACACCACCCCAAACAGTGTTTTTCAACACTACCCTTGCATCAAGTGTTTCTTAACACTTATCAGGTGTCTTACCCAACAGTCTCGTATGATGTGATATTTCTCACTAAGTAGATATGATACTCAGAGTTTGACTCTATGACCAACACACAAACACTTAAACACTCAACTCGCTGACGATATGATGACTTTATTTTTCTTTGTGTGCTGTCTATGTGGATTTCTTTGATGAGTGGTCTCTCCCTGAGAATTTTTTGACGATGCATAGCTAGAAGACTGAGGGAATGAGAACATGTTTTCTTTCTTTATCTGCTTGTGGGTATTTTTTGTTGATCCTAACTGTCATGAGCATTTATGCTGGTCTTACTTGACACTATGGATTGACAAGGTATTATCCTTGACTATTTTGCGAGTGCATGCTTTTAGCTATCCTAACTTTCATGTGTCTTGATACAAGCATAATCTCGCCATATCAAACTTAGGTAATCTCACTGCATTAGTCATCTTGACCTATATGTCTTTGATGCCTAGGTGAGATTTCCACATTTCTATCTGATAAAGATCATATTCATATCCACATAGTTATGCTAGTGTGCATTGTATGATCTTACGACGCTACCAATAATGCTCGATGATGATAATTAGATGTCTATAAGCATTGTGACCTTGCAAGTCAACCACTTTTCATAGTAGCTTGCATTTTTTTTAGGGTCATGTTAGTTTAGTTTTGCATTTCTTGCATGTGGAGAGAGCTCTCCTTTTCATCTTACATGGACCTGTCAGTCGACTGTGCTCACCTTTTCTTCTTCTCGATCATGTCTTTCACTCCTTGTTCTTTTCATCCTGAACATGTTCCTGTTCATCACAAGGGGTTAATCATATCATCATATCTATATCAAAACTATCATTTTTAAGAAACATGAGTCTATATCATACACATGAGAATTAAACATACATCTATGAGAGAAAACATACATAAGCATTTTTGAGCAAAATGATAAGACAATATACATAAACTGATACATCCATCACAAGTGAGACAAATACACATGATACATTGAACATCCAGTAATCTCATAAATCTATATAAAATGTTATGATATACAATACAATATGAGATCCCAAAATCTGGATCAAAAGTCTCAAGATATGTCCAAAACAATCTAAGACCTAACCCTAAGACTCGCTACCACCCTCGTGAGGAGGTCATGGTGGTGGAGGCATGGCTCTCCTATCGAGTACCACATCTGATACCCCTGAGAGTATGATGGTGCTTTCTCACCCTCTAGGATGGCCTACAGATATAGCCCATGATAGTAGGCTGCTCTCGCTGACTCTCATCGGAGCTCCAGTGTCTTAGCCTGTGCCATCGCCTCACGGCATGCTATCTCTCCCCTAAGATCAGCTATCTGTTGATCCTGCTCTATCCTTAGATCCAGTAGCTACTAATCTCTCACGGCTATAGTAGTCCGGAGCTACTGTATCTCTGCCTCCTGAGCTTGTATCTAGGCTCTCAGATCCTCTCCCTGCACAGGCTGATCCTGCTGTGCCTCTGCCTGCCGGGGAGCTGGTCTCGCCTCCTCCTCAGGTGTCACCGATCTTTGTCCCTGTGACCATTTTTGGCCACCTGATCTCGACCCCTCTCCTCTCTCCATCCTCCTCCCCCTCCCCCTCTTGCCATCCCCTCCCTCCCCTCCATCCCCTCCATCTCCCCCATCGTCCCCTCTATCTTCTCCCGGTGCTGGTACCTATGCATCCAGTACTGTAAACTGAGGGAATGGCACACTCCGCCACTCTGCTCTGTAAGCTCCATCAGCCCCTGCATCTTCCATATCTAAGAAATACTCCCAGGGCTCACTCCTGATACCTGCTGTCTCTATGACAGCCTGCTGATAATCTAACATAGGTAGCCACCTATGACCCTCCTTGTCTCTGGCCCTGGCATATGTGGTAGTCTCTATCGAGACTCGTTGCTGCCTCCCAAACTTCTTCCATACCTGAGTAATGCAGAATCTCTCTACTATCTCTACATACCGACCTACTAGTGGCTGACTGCACAGCATATAACTTAGCTCATCAGCTGCATCTCCCCAAACCTCAACCTCCCTATATGGCCTCCATGTGAATGAGGCTATCTCATCTGAGTGGGAATCCCTTCTGACTATGATCAGTCATCAGGATCTGAGAAATGATGGAAGCCACTAAACATGGCACTGGGTAGTCTCTGCCAAAATCATCTATCAACCTCTCCTAGCTGATATGCCTATCTAGAATTGTGACATCTTGGAATATCTCCTGAACCAATCTGCACCCCTCAGTGGCATCCTGATCATAATACACCTGTGCCAACAAATGAATCATGTCAGTTTTCATCATATGGAAATATTATATTTATGATTATATCTTAAAACATGATTATACTCACCGGCTCGCCATGGCACAGAACCTGTAGTATCCTGTAGACATCCTTCAGTGTGATCGATGCCTCTCCAATCGGCAGGTGGAAGGTGTTGTGCTCACTATGCCATCTCACAGCAAGAGCAGTCAACAACCTGTGGTCCGCTCTGATATATGGATATCTCAATAGATAGCGAAATCCCATCGCTCTAATGTCAGCATTGCCCAGATCATCTAGATCCCAGACACACCGCAATCCAGTCACCTTCGGCGCTCTGATGATGAGCGCCGGAAAGATCTCCTGTAAGCCAAAAACCAAGCTAGTTATTAGCACATATCATGATGGATGTCTAAAAACTTAGTATAAAACATCTCTAAAGCGTAACATTGTCTAGACTCATGTCATTTTTGCTCAAAAAATGCATTAAATATCAAATTTTTAGACTGGGCGATATTCTTTTTTAGAGAAGTATTGCACGATACTTCTCCCTAGAGCGGGGTGATAGACCTTATGCCACGCGATACTTTGCCCAGTATCATGCAATCTTTCGCTCAGTATCATGTGATACTAGTGCCTTAGGTCACGCGATACTTTGAGAACCCAGGAAGTATCGCGCGATACTTCTCCCCAAAGCGCGCGATACTTCTAAAGTATCGTGCGATATTTCACCTAGCAAAAATTTTTGAAATTTAAAAATTTGAAAAACGTGCTAAAAAAAGCTATTAAATGCGAAAAAAAGCCTCAAAAGCTTGAGTTTTTCGAAAACATACCGGGGCAGGATAGTGTGGTGGCTGGTTGTTCAACCGGGCACACTCGAATTGATGCCTGTGGATGGGAACTCCTGCTTGTTGGGCCATTTTCTCTTTCTAAGCTCTGAAAATTCTCAAATCGCTAAAAGACAAATGACTTTTGAAAATGACATTTTGACCCCTTTTATAGCCTTTTGACTTTTTGACCTCATTTTCAAAACACTTCAGAATTGCGCGAAAATTGCACCCCTAGCTAATTTCAACGTCCTAGATCCATTTTCGGACTCAAAATCAAAATCTGAGGTCATCTTGATAGTCAAAATCATGTTTCAAAATCCTCCCTTCTTCTACGTAGTTGACTGATCTTTTTGAGGCCTAATCCTTCGATCTTTGTTGGGGCATTGTCGTTTCTTCATTGCCATGTCTTCCAAACTTCTAGTCTGTCATTCATATTCATTCCATTCCCTCATTTCTCACGTTTGACTACATCTTTTCAGTCAAGCTGGGGCATGTTTTCATGGCCTAATGGTTAAGCTATTTGACCCTCACATTCGATTGTGATTTCATTCTGATTTGATCAAATCCTTATCGATTTGTTGTCTCTCCTTTACTTGATTTTGATTTCGATTCTGAGGGGGCAGTATTTATGGGATTCTCATCCCCGATTCTCTTGATTTTCTTGATTCAGACATCTTTTGTGAGCTGTCACTCAAATTTGAGATTCTTATCTCTTACTTTGAATGTGATCTCGAATCAACCTCATGTTCAAAGGCCTTTGTCTATGTTTGTCCGGATGTGATCCCGAATCGACCTCATATCTAAGTTGTTTTGTGATCCCAAATTGATCTCATATTTCAACTTCATTCTTTGACTACATGTGTTCCCAAATCGATCACACATTAGTCAAAGAGGGGCAAATGTATGCACCCTAAAATGGTCGCCTAGACTTTGGGCCCCATTTATTTGATTTATCAATCCTGAATCATTTTTATCAATAATCAATATTTTCAACATTTTCAATTTCTTGATCAAGTCTTAATTTCGATCATATATTGGATTTTTATCCTTGGGCTAACCATTTATTCTAAGCCTTTATTTGACTAAAAGGAATATTTCCTCCCCTTTTAATTAAATAAAAAGCCCCCACTTTTCCTCTTATCCTAAGTTGCACAAATAAAGCATTATTCCTATTTTATAAAAAAGAGAAAAGCACTTTTTGTCTCATATGGACATAAAGTCAACTCTTATTTTCCTATTGGAGGACATGTGTGCACATGGATTGCTCCTCTTTCAAGCTCCACCGATGATTAAGACTTTTTGCCTCTTAATCTCCATGGTCCATTTCACCTCATTTCTTATAAAAGGAGAGCTCTCTCCTTCATTTGCATATATCCACTTGTTTTATGCTAATGTTATGCTGCAAGTTTTAGGTGCATTTGGAGTTTGAAGACATTGAAGACTTGTTGCATTTCATTGTAGTTGCATATTTCCTTTCTTAGTTGCATGATCAGGGCATATTAGCTTAGTTTCCTTTTATGTTTTAGATTAATCTCACATAGTCTAAATAGGAAGGATTTGTAATCCATTGATATTTCTATTTCATAGCTTAGTTTGTACTTCCATTTTCATAGCATAGCTTGCACATTTGCATCTTCATTTTAGTTGCATTGCATTGCATTTCATAGTGATTCTTGGAGATATTGGCATTGTTTCCCTTGTCTTCATTGTGAATCTCTCATTGTGTGGTTGACTAGCAAGGTCACAAGCTTGTAGCTCTAGCTGAGAGCAAATACATCATAGTCCCTTGCAACTCCATGCATAGAGAGCTATGAGCTGCTTTGTGAGGCCTCATTCTTGAGCAACCTTGCATGTAATGGTTCATAGAAGTGCACCATTTTAGTGTGTAAAATTAGGACCTATTAGGACTAATTAGGATCTAATAGGACCTATTAGGACTAATTAGGACCTAATAGGACCTATTAGGACCTATTATGACCAACTAGACTCAATTAGGACCAATATGGACCATCTAGACTCAATTAGGACCAACTAAACACAATTATGACCAATTAGAACCTAATTAGGACCTATTAGATTCAATTATGACCTATTAGATCTAATTATACTCAATTAGGACCAATTAGGACCTAATATGTACCAACTAGACTCAATTAGGACCAACTAGACACAATTATGACCAATTAGGACCTAATTAGTACCTATTAGGACCTAACATGACCTACTAAACTCAATTAGGACTAATTAGACTCAATTAGGACCAATATGCACCTAATATGACCTATTAGACTCAATTAGGACCAATTAGGACCTAATATGGACCAATTAGGACCTAACATGACTTATTAGACTCAATTAGGATTAATTAGACTCAATTAGGACTAATTAGACTTAATTATGATTTGTTAGGACCTAATATGGACCAACTAGACTCAATTATGACCAATTAGGAAAAATTAGGACCTAATTAGGACCTATTAGATTCAATTATGACCTATTAGATCCAATTATAGTCAATTAGGACCAAGTAGGACCTAATATGACCTATTAGACTCAATTAGGACCAACTAAACTCAATTAGGACCAATATGGACTAATTAGACTCAATTAGGACCTAATTAGGACCTATTAGATCTAATTATACTTAATTAGGACCAATTAGGACCTAATATGGATGAACTAGACTCAATTAGGACCAACTAGATACAATTATGATCAATTAGGACCTAAGTAGGACCTATTAGGACCTAACATGACCTACTAAACTCAATTAGGACTAATTAGACTCAATTAGGACCAATTAGGACCTAACATGACCTACTAAAGTCAATTAGGACTAATTAGACTCAATTAGGACCTATTAGGACTAATTAGAACTAATTAGACTCAATTAGGACCAATTAGGACCTAACATGACCTACTAAATTCAATTAAGACTAATTAGACTTAGTTAGGACCAATTAGGACCTAATATGACCTATTAGACTCAATTAGGACCAATTAGACTGAATTGGGAGCAATTAGGACCTAATATGGACCAATTAGGACCTAACATGACCTATTAGACTCAATTAGGACTAATTACACTCAATTAGAACTAATTCTAGACTTAATTAGGATTTTTTAGGACCTAATATGGACCAACTAGACTCAATTAGGAGGTCATCTTAAGATGAGATATTAAGATTTTTTATTTTATTTTATTTGCTGTGGAAGTGCAAGAAACATATGTGAATGATAGTTTACTCCAACAGTTGAAGAGAAAAATTAATCGTAAAAGCATAGATCATTTAATTGAAATGGATGTGGAAAAATTGAGAGATTATGCTAAACAACCATAAATATTATGAAGAGGGCATTGAATAAAAAGTCTAAGAAAATAATGAAACAATTTGAGAATATTGGTACACTTGAAAAAACTCAACTGTTATCAATTACACTGCTTAAAGATGAGTTAAAAGAGCCATTAAAATTATTAGGTGTAGATGCAAGTTTGAAAAAGTTAAAATCAAGTAACGTACAAAAAAATATTGTTGACAGTGTTAAGGAAGGTTTGCATTCCATTGGGAAACAACTAGATCTACAGATAGGTCCATTTCAAAAAGAGTGATACTGACATCATTTTAAATAAAAACATGTCCCAAAGAGGAAAAATTTCTTCACTTTCATCTTAGATCGGGTACAGTAGGAAGACAATAACACACTATTTGAAAAGAAGAATCAGTTTGGATTATACTACATTGTAAGGTAATTGGGCACTAATGTGTAGAGCTCCTCGGTCTGATAGAATTAATCAAATAGTTAGGAACTTAGTTACGTCATTTTGGACTGATCATACTCATCCTTCACCAAATACAAGAGACATTATCAAGAAGAGGATTGGGCCTAAGGAATATTTCCACCACACAAAACATTGTTTGGACACCACACAACATGAATTGTATCTCTCATTTTGTAACTCAAATCCTAACATTAAGATTGGACAAACAATGTTTGAAAGATTAAAGCCATTTTTTGTAAAGATAAATAAATCTTTTGAAAATTGTTGTTGTTGATATCACATTGAATTCCATCTCTACTACCAAGGGTTTAGAAAGATGATAGAAGAAAGTGGTGGTTCTCAAAATGATTTCCCTAAATGTCCAAGTCAATTCATAACATCAATCTTATGTAACAAATCAATTGATCATGAAATACCTAAAATAGATAGCATAAGAGGAGCTTGTCAAACATGCGGGGATTTGGCTAAATTTCCTTTGAGACTTGAAGATACTGACATGCCAAGGATGATAAAATGCAATAGATACAAGTACATAAAGTCTGAAATAAAAGTTAGGAAAGAATTAACAAGGTTGGAATATGTAGAAGATGAGATACCTGTTGCAACATTTATGGAGAATTTTCATAAATTGATTCAACCATACATACGACATGTTTTTTTCACTAAATGGCAGGTAGAATAATTCCAAATACAAAAAGAATCTTTTCCAATTGGACCGATTTTATCAGTTGTTGATTTTGCAGAGAACTACTCCTTTGTATCTCAAAAACAACATCAAGCAGAACACTACTATATAGAACAAGTGACTGTCATGGTACATGTGTCTTGTCGACATGCACAATTAGATTTGGATGGTGTTGAAAGTACATATGAAGCATGAGTCATAAAGAAAGAATATCACTTTTACATTAGTGATGATAAGGAGCATGACATACATTTTGTTGAGCATTGCTTTAAGACATTTTTTGGATATTTGGAAAACAAAGGCATCAAAATTGAAAAGCATTTTGTTTGGTTGGATGGATGTGCAGCACAATTTAAATCAGCAAGGCCATTTTACGCACTATGTAGATATCATCGATACCAAAAGATACCACATATTTGGAGTTTCTTTGAGAGTGGACATAGAAAGGGAGAGCATGATGGTGCAGGAGCTTGTATCAAATGTGCTTTAAGAAAGTATCAACTGGACTATCAGGGATATCATATAAATAATGCTCATGATGTAGTTGAGTGGTGCAATATGCATTTTATGGTGCCAAATCATGATAACACATCATCACGATCAGATCGAGTCATACCCTTCTGAGTATTCTAAGAGATAACAGGTACTAATTTTAAATTTATTGATCATTGTTTGAGTTAACTTATATATATGTCTTTAATTTTTACATGTGACATCTCTATTGTTCAGGTGTTGACAGAAGATCAATCCATGGATGCAAGAGAGTAGACAAAACAAGATCCCTACATTCATTTATGAGTATGGATAGTAATGTGTGGTCATTGTACATTAGAGATTATTCATGCTTTTGTTATGACTGCATTTTTTAAAACTATGATGAATGTATCAACCAAAAATGTGGATATGTTAGTGAATGGAATTTGGTTCCACTAGATGTTACAAACACAAATGACATTCAAGATGAAAGATTTGATGACACTCCATTGATTTCTATAGATTATGACCATATTTCAAGTTTGATCAAAATTGGTATGTGTGTGTTTATGTACACGTTTTTAAAAAGGACTCATAAGTTCTCAATTCATTTAAATAAAGTTTATTTAATTTATATTTACAAGTTCCTAAAATTAAAAGTTCACTTTAAATGCAAGACATATTTTTGTAGTAGCAGAGCCTGGAAATGTGGAAGATGTTAGTTACTATTTATTATGTTGTTGTAAGGAGAGGATGAAGCTAACATTGAGTGAAACAAGGGATGGAATTATGTTTCCCATAGGTTCTAATACTGTATTTAAGTTTGTTTATACAGTTAGTATTTATCACATCTATATATTTAACATTGAGGAACACATTGTGTAGGTTTAGTTGTCATGCAAGGAACATATTTGAAGCAAACAAAAATACTTAAACAAGGGATTCATTTTATTGATTATCAACCTAACAATAAGGTTTATCAGTATAGTCATCTTGTAATTGCCACTGTCCTATCTCTTGTTCCTGTGACGAGACATGGCATTCGTAAGTGGAGACTTGATACTGATGACCATGAGAGAATATTAAATGTTATTCGAGAGAGAGATGAACCACTTGATGTGGAATAAATCACGCATGAAATATGATTTGAACTAAATTTTTCATGGGTGAGACCAAAGGTTTTCTTAGCTCCATTCTTTCCTACTAGTGCCCATAGTGAATGGAGCTTGAATTAAATTAAAAATTAAGAATATATAGATCTGAAATTTATGTCTTACAAGTGGATATGATATATTAATTATCCACCTGAATATGAAGTACTCTAACTTTGGAATATGAATGTGTGTATGTATTGAATTTGCATGTGTTACATTAGGATGTGCATGTTTTAAATATAAAATCTACTTGAAGTACAACAACACTAAATTAAAAGTATATGCACACAACTATTATTGAATGTACATTTAAATCAAACATGTGTACAATCAAACATCATTCATGTATGTAATCTATTGAATTCAAACATGATTCATGTATGTTTAATCTATTGAAATCATGTTCATCAAATTTAAATTAAACATGTACATGTGTATATGTAATCTATTGAAAGTATTGAAAATTTACAAGTTCATCACACACATGCACATGTATATAGAGTGAAAGTATATATATAATGTATGCATGAAACATCAATCATGTGTGTAGATCAAGTACTGTCAATATGAAACATATGAATCAATCATGCACGTCAAACATTCTATCAAAAGCCCGTATAGAAATGAAATATAGTTCATCAAACACAAATATATATATATATATATATATATATATATATATATATATATATATATATATATATATATATATATATATATATATATATATATATATATATATATATATATATATATATTATGAAATATGTCTCTGATCAAATATGAAAGTTCCTAGGACTCATCATGTCGACTCCTCACTAAGCGGTCACACCTAGAGTGACTATCATGCTGTGAAGGATGTGTAGATCCCTACAAAGAAAGAGATATATAAATTAAAACATATATAAACATTGTACAAAGATCTCTTAAGTTTGATTTAAAATATTGTACAAGAAAACATGTTATAAAGTGTGTACACATAGATAATAAATTAAAAACTCACCTGTCCACTACTGATGTCAACATCGAGTGAGTCCCGACGACGTACATGATCAATACCCAAAGAAGGAGTAACAAGAGGCATATCCTGGTAGACAAAAAATAAATCAATTGATTGAAATTTTGAAAATAAATTTAAGTTTAATTGTAACATTAAATACATGTATATAATCTGATTTATACCTGTGTAGGTGGTGGAAACTAATAGTACTCAGATTCACTAGCCTCAATCCTATCAACCAAGGTATCAAAATTTTGTTGTGCCTTGTGAGGCCCACCTTAGTCCCACATAGTGACCCCGATTTATAGACCTTGCTTTTCATTTTGATTATGTATGATGCAGGAGCATCCTGGGTGTAAGAGCAATCTTGCATCACCCAAAAATATTTCTATTTTTTTATATTCAATAAGGGCTATTTTGTGCAGAGTTGTTATTTATGAAAAGTTACTATTTTTGGTAATTTTCGTATGTGCTCAGAATGATCTGATTTCTTTCTTGGAGGTTCATTTTGGTCATATAAGCCTGCCAGTAAAGTTTCATTGCCAGATCAAGTGTATATTGGAAGATATTAAAGATTTTCGGTATTGGCAGTAGGGTACAGAAAATTTGAACTCAGTTTTGAAGGCTTTAGAGGCCCCGGATGAGGTTGAAAATTTGGGTGACAGGCGCTTGTGCAAGTCAAGCCTGTAGAGCACTTCGTGGCATTTCTGAAATGGGGTTATAATAGCCGATCGGGTCAACTGGTGATGACTTATGGTCTTTGGAAGTTGGGCCACCCGAAATGGTGGAAAATCATTTTCTTCAAAATTTATGTTCGGGTTTCAAAGGTTATCTTGAGTCGACTATGATGTAATGAAATGTAAAATAAAATATATCTAAGTTTGGTCAGCCTTATTGGCTAAAATTCTGGAACCTTCCAGGCGGTGGAAAATTGCCTATATAAGGAAGGCTGTATTATTGTCTTAGGCAGTTAAGAATAGTTCTGGGTAGTAGATCTGGGTAATAGCTCGAAGCTTTGTCCTACAGAATATTGTAAGGGAATGCCCATGTGGCTTTGCATATTGTAATTCTGAAAGTTTGTAATTCCACATCTATGGAGATAATAAGAAGCCAATTTTTTGTTCTTGCATATTGTTGTTGTTTCTCTATTTCTGTTATGTGTTTGTGGTATTAAGGGGAGCACCCTTCATCAATTCAATTCATGGATATTGTTCTTCCCCATCTTCTATCTGATGCTATAGATGTTTCATTATATTTTTCTTAATATCAACATAAATGAAACTTTTTCATTTTGTACTGATAGAAAATAGTCATGTTGTTATATGGATGTTGTTATGTGAGGCAGTTTGCACTAGGACCGTGGCTAGGGTTTCAGCGTGCATCACGAAAATGCCTCCATGAAGGGAACGTGGCGAAAGAGCTGGTGTTGTAACACCTGAGGTTAGAGAGCTACAGAGACAAGTGCGAGCATTGCAAGAAGAGATTCACAGAGGAATGAATCTTAATGTCAAAGATGAAAGCGAGGATGAAGCTGAAGAAGAATATCAAGAAGGAGAAGTCAAAATTGTGAACTAGGAGGAAGAAAGACTTTTTCGGGCCATTTTTAAGATTGGTAAAAGACCTAAGATTGAGGTTCCTACATTTTCTGGAAATCTTAACCCAGAAGAATTGATCGACTGGATCAACGAATGTGAGGAATATTTTGAGTATGAAGATGTTGAGGATCCTAATAGGGTCAAATTTGTGAAAGCCAGACTGAAAGGTCATGCGAAGATATGGTGGCAAGAGATTCAGTTGGAGTGAAATAGAAGGGGAAAGGAGAAAATCACGAGATGGGATCAGATGGTGGATAAATTGAAGTGGCAGTTCATTCATGTTGATTATGAGCTTGACCTAATGAAGAAAATGCAGAGTTTGAAGCAAGTAGGAAGATCTGTTCAGGAGTATACAGAGGAGTTCTATCGACTTCTCATCAGAACAGGCCACGCAGAAGCTGATAAGGAGAAAGTTGCCCGATACCTTAATGGGTTAAGGCCAAGCATTCAGGAGGAGCTGAATTTGGTTCGAATGAACAGTATTGAAGAGGCATACCAGTTTTCCCTAAAAGTAGAGGAAAAGCTGAACAAGAAGTTTGAGAGCAGACAAAACGGAAGAGGTCGCTGTGGATGATCTGGTGGATGGTCATATGGTGGCCGAAATGAGGATCCGAAAAAGAAGGATGAGGCCAGTAGTAGTCAGAATCAGCAAGGAAATAATTCCAATCGGTTCCAGGATCAGAATAATAGAGATCAGAGAGGAAGAGGAAGAGGACAAGGATCTGGAAGAGGTGGCTTTCGTGGAACATGTTTTCACTATGGAGAAGAAGGTCATAGGGAATTTGAATGTCCTCAGCACCAAGGCAGAATAGACAAGAGAAATGAAGGCCAGGCCAGAGTTGCACACGTAGATAAAGATGCCAGATCATCAAATTCTGAAGATGCTGAAAGAGGAGAAACGTTGATTAACAGAAGAGTCCTGTTGAGTGGTGAGAATAACTTGAGCAAAGGAGGAGCCTATTTCACACCAGGTGCAAGTGTGAAGGTAAATGTTGTGATGTGATTATTGATAGTGGAAGCACTGACAATTTGGTGTCAGAAGAGATGGTGACAAAGTTGAAGCTCAAGAGACAGAAACACCCACATCCATATCGGATTGCCTGGGTACAGGATGACCACAAGGTCAGGGTTAATGAACAATGCCTGGTGAAGTTCAAGATTGGCGGATACCAAGATGAGGTATTGTGTGATATCATATCTATGGATGCATGTCATATGTTGTTGGGTAGACCATGGCAGTTTGACAGATGTGTTGTACATGATGGTCGTGCGAATACCTATTCCCTGACAAAGGATGGAGTGCGACATAAGCTAAAACCATTGAAGGAGACCAAAGAAAAGGTATGTGGTAATGCAAGGATAACTTTTGTTGATGGAAGAAATTTCCTAGATGGTATGAGGCATGAGTATGTATATTTTTCTTTAATTCCAAAAGTTGGTAAAGAGGAAGTAGAAGATGTTCCTGTAGAAGTTGTAGATTTGTTGAATGAGTTTCAGGATATTGTATCCGATAACGTGCCTAATGGATTACCACCAGTCAGGAAGATCAGTCATCAGATGGACTTGATCCCAGGAGCGAGTTTTCCGAATAAGGCAGCACACAGAATGACACCTGCAGAAAGTGAGGAGTTGAACAGACAAGTACATGAACTGTTACAGAAAGGATTGATCCGTGAGAGTCTAAGTCCCTGTGCTGTACCAGTGGTATTAGCACCAAAGAAGAATGGAGAATGGAGGATGTGTACAGATTCTAGGGCAATAAACAAGATCACAATCAAGTACAGGTTTCCATTGCCACGAATGGATGATATTATGGACAGTTTGAGTGGAGCTGTGTATTTCTTAAAGATAGATCTGAAAAGTGGATATCATCAGATTCGGATCAGAGAAGGAGATGAATGGAAGACTGCCTTCAAGACAAAGGAAGGACTATATGAGTGGTTAGTCATGCCTTTTGGGCTAACCAATGCACCGAGCACTTTCATGCGGCTCATGAACGAGGTTCTGAAAGAATTTCTGGGTAAGTTTGTCATTGTTTACCTAGATGATATTTTGATCTTTAGTAAGACATTGGATGAGCATATGATGCATATTTGTATGGTATTTGAGAAGTTGAGAGATGATAAATTGTTGATTAATTTGAAGAAGTGCAGTTTTGTGAAGAAAGAGTTAGTGTATTTGGGATTTGTAGTTTTAGCAGAAGGTCTAAAAATGGACCCAAAGAAGGTAGAGGCTATCCTTGAATGGCCTACTCCAAGGAGTGCTACTGAGGTAAGATCTTTTCATGGTATAGCTAGCTTTTACAAAAAGTTTATCAGAAATTTTAGCAGTATTTGTGGACACTTGACTGAAACAATGAGAGGGGATAGAAAAGAGTTTAAGTGGACTAATGGGGCAAAAAATAGTTTTCAGTTGTTGAAACAAAAAGTTATAGAACAACCTGTTTTAGCACTTTCAGATTTTAATAAGGTGTTTCAAGTAGATTGTGATGCTAGTGGTACTGCAATAGGAGCTGTTATGAGCCAAGAAGGTAAACATGTTGCTTATTTCAGTGAGAAGTTAAATGATGCCAAGAGGAAATATTCTGTTTATGATCAGGAATTTTATGCTATAGTTCAGGCATTAAAGAAGTGGAGACATTATCTGCTTCCTAAGGAGTTTGTTTTGTATACTAATCATCAAGCTTTGCAATATTTGAATAGTCAAGGAAAATTGAATCAAAGGCATTTGAAATGGGTTGAGTGTTTGCAGAGTTATACATTTGTTTTGAAACACAGGAGTGGAAAGTCTAATAGGGTTGCAGATGCTCTTAGCAGAAGGCAACTATTGCTGACAGAAATGTAGATTGAAGTGGTTGGGTTCAAGGAAGTCAAGAATTTATATCCAGAGGATCCTGATTTTAGTGAAGCTTGGAAAGCTTGTGCAGAACTTGTTACTCTAGACAGGACAAAATGGTTGGATTTCATCATCCAGGATGATATGCTATTCAGAGGGAATCAGTTGTGCATTCCATGAAGTTCTATGAGGGAGAATCTCATCAAGGAGAAGCATAGTGGAGGATTGGCTGGACATTTTGGTCGTGATAAAACCTTTGGTTTGGTTAGTGAGAATTATTATTGGCCACAATTGCAGCAAGATGTGAAGAAGTTTGTATAGAGTTTCAGAGTATGTCAAATGGTGAAAGGAGTGAAGCAGAATACAGGGTTGTATCAGCCATTACCTATACCAGAGAAGCCTTGGGAGGATATCAGCATGGACTTTGTTCTTGGTTTACCGAGGACACAGCGGGGACATGATTCAATTTTTATAGTAGTTGACCGATTTTTAAAGATGGCACATTTCATTCCCTGCAAGAAGACTAATGATGTGTTCATGTAGCATAATTGTTTTTCAGAGAAGTAGTGAGACTTCATGGTTTGCCAAAGACCATAGTTTTAGATCGGGACACTAAGTTTGTTGGATATTTCTGGCGTACGTTGTGGAAGAAGTTGAAGATAGATTTGAAGTTCAGTTCATCACATCATCCATAGACTGATGGACAGACAGAGGTGGTGAATAGAAGTTTGGGAAATTTGCTGAGATGTTTGGTTGGAGATAAGCCAACAGGATGGGATTTGATTTTACCACAGGTGGAATTTGCATACAATAATTCTGTCAACAGGAGCACTGGTAAATCACCATTCCAGATTGTATATGGAAGTAGTCCAAGAAATGCATCTGAATTGAGGAAGATAGATAAAGGAGAAATAAGTAGTGCTGAAGCTGAGGATTTTGTAGAACACTTGAAGAACATCCATGAAGAGGTGAGGAAGCATATTACCAAGATGAACGCACAGTATAAGGCTAAGGTAGATGAGAAAAGGAGGTATAAGGAATTTCAGGTTGGTGATGAAGTCATGGTTCATTTGCGGAAGGAGCGGTTTCCAGTTGGTACATATAACAAGCTGAAAATGAAGAAGTTTGGACCATGTAGGATACTGAAGAAACATGATTCAAGAAATGCATATGAGGTAGAATTGCCTACTGAGCTAAATATTTCACCAATTTTTAACATTTTAGATCTGACAGAGTATCATGAAGGAGGTGTTGAAGATGAGATCACAATAGCACAGTGGAGTATTTCAGCAACTAGTTCAGACACTAAGGAGATCGAAGATATACTGGACAGTCATGTTGGTAGAAGCACAAGGAACATGACATATGAAGAATATCTGGTCAAGTGGAAAGGATGACCTGTTGAAGATTCATCATGGTTGACAAAGGAGGAGGTTAGCCGTCTTGGTTTTCCTCTGCACACCTGAGTCGTGACAGGGTCACTTCTCAAATTACCCTGGGTGTCTGATGCAGGAGCATCCTGGGTGTAAGAGCAATCTTGCATCACCCAAAAATATTTCTATTTTTTTATATTCAATAAGGGCTATTTTGTGCAAAGTTGCTATTTATGAAAAGTTACTATTTTTGGTAATTTTTGTATGTGCTCAGAATGATCTGATTTCTTTCTTGGAGGTTCATTTTGGTCATATAAGCCTGCCAGTAAAGTTTCATTACCAGATCAAGTGTATATTGGAAGATATTGAAGATTTTCGGTATTGGCAGTAGGGTACAGAAACTTTGAACTCAATTTTGAAGGCTTTAGAGGCCCCAGATGAGGTCAAAAATTTGGGTGATGGGCACTTGCACGATTAAGCCTGTAGAGTGCTTCGTGGCATTTCTGAAATGGGGTTATAATAGCCGATCGGGTCAACTGGTGATGACTTATGGTCTTCGGAAGTTGGGCCACCTGAAATGGCAGAAAATAATTTTCTTCAAAATTTCTGTTCGGGTTTCAAAGGTTATCTTGAGCCGACTATGATGTAATAAAATGTAAAATAAAATAATTCTAAGTTTGGTCGGCCTTATTGGCTAAAATTCTGGAACCTTCCAGGCGGTGGAAAATTGCCTATATAAGGAAGGCTGTATTATTGTCTTAGGCAGTTCAGAATAGTTCTAGGTAGTAGATCTGGGTAATAGCTCAAGGTTTTGTCCTACAGAATATTGTAAGGGAATGCCCATGTGGCTTTGCATATTGTAATTTTGAAAGTTTGTAATTCCACATTTGTGGAGATAATAAGAAGCCAATTTTCTGTTCTTGCATATTGTTGTTGTTTCTCCATTTCTGTTATGTGTTTGTGGTATTAAGGGGAGCACCCTTCATCAATGTCATTGAGATACTTGGAACTCTTTTGATCTACTGTTATGTTGTGATGGACATGTTAGACTTTACTTTTTGTTGACTCTATTTGTGAATCCATGACTAATGGATTTGAATTTGACCATGTTAGATTATATTATTAGATGATGTTATGAGAACCTGATAACTAGATTATGGATGATCTTGATTTCATTTGAATTATGCTATTGAATCACGAATTGAATTATGAAAATGGAATTTATTTGATGTGATTATTGAATCCTATATGATTACATGCAAATAGTTGAATTATGACATTTCTTTCTGTGTGATTGAATGTTCAATTGAATTGTGTTAGATCATTACTTTTTGTATGATTCCTTGTATGCAATTGAGTTAAGATTAATGTGTGGATATTACATCTTGTATGTTTATATATGATGGTTTTCTTCCTTGAATTACTGAAGCTACATTTAGGTTTTGCAGGTGGAAGGACCATGGAAACATTTGGGGAAACCACATTGAATGCTTGTGCTATCAGTAAAGCCAAGGCCCCGTCTATTGAAGGGACCAGGGCCTCGTTGTGAAGTGTTTTATTTTGTAACCGTAATGTGAATGTATGTGTAGGATTGTTAAGTGTTGTAATATGTTGGACATACCTTAATTGTGATGTTAATTGTGTGAGTGTCACTTGACACTAGAGTTATTTGTTAACTAAGGTATGTCATGTGATTAGAGTGCGAGGGCAAGTCCTAGAAGCTTCCTAGAGGGGGGTATTCTAAGTGCATCCTCTTGTCTTAGGACCCCTAAGTGAAGTCATACCTTACATTTTCGTGCATTAACTGAACCATGGTTTTTGGAGAGTTAAATGGGACCCTAGGGGGTAGTTTCATGCATTTTTAGGTAACGCATTGCATGTACCCATGGGTTAGGGGTATTTTCACCTTATGTGTAGCCTAAAATTGAATTTTTGACCTCTTTAAAATTGCATGTTCAAACTTGAACGAAATTGCAACTTGCATGTTGGACTTAGAGTACTTGGTAGGACCTTATTTATGAGGGTTGTGGAGAGTTGGTTTCGGGGTCCCTTTTAGTAGGACTTTTAGAGGGGTTTGGGGTTTTTCACCCACTCTCTACCTTTAGAGACCACTAAACTTGGAGAAGGAGAAAGCTAGGGATAGAAGAAGGAGAAGGCTCAAAACTTCATCATTTTTGCATTGGATCATAGGTTGGAGGATCTTGCTCTTCATCTCTCTCATTTTGTTGTAGATGAATCTTGTAGTTGTAATTTTTGTTAAGAGTTTTAGCTCCCCATGGTTAGTCATGGTGAGAGCATGAAATGGAATTTGTATTTTCTTTTGTGATGGTGTTTTGGGTTGTTTACTCTTGGCTCAATCACCCTTGGGAAGGGAGAGCAACCAAGAGGGGGTGTGGAGATGGAGGCAACATTATGTGCAGAGTTTCCTCCATGTGTGGGGAAGGATAAGCTTGGCTATGTTGTCCCCAAGTAGCCTTTGCATTTGAAGCCCAAGGGGCATTTTTGGGGTTATAAGGAGGGATTTGGTCTTGTGTGCCATTGATATGTGATACGTTGTTATGGAGGTCCATGTGTGGCCTTGACATTGTTTATTGTGGTCCATGTGTGGCCTTATTATGGCATTGGCTTCTCCATGTGTTGCCCATTCACACCCTATTAAAGGATCGGATTTGATCCTATGTTTTATCCTTGAGGGAATTTGGGATCTATTTGTTTGATTTCATGTGAGTGCTTGAGTTTGTGTATGTATCCTATTCTTTGTGGTTTCCCCAAGCTCAGGGGTGGCCTCATGAGAGGCCTAGGATGGGAGGTGAGCATCCCATGGTCGTTTCCCTTTTTGCCTTGTATATATTTGCAGATTTGTGGAAGCTCAAAGAGGAGCTATCATGGAGGTTTTCATCCTTTGGATGGTTGAGAGAAGACATCCTTCTTATTCCGTTGTGGATCATTCCTTGTATTTAGATTTCTTTTGATGTAAAAGAGAATGTAATGCCTTTCATTTGGAGCTATTGTGAAGATGAAATGGATGAGGGACTGTTATTATCTTGATCTTTCATTGTGTGGCATTATTCATTGCAATGCTTGTTGAAACTAGAATGTTGTAAATTTCATTGATGTATTTGTAAATGAGTTGAAATGGATTTCTTAATGATAAGATGAATTCTTGCAAACATGATAAAAGATCTCTCTCTCTCTCTCTTTTTAGTTGAAAATATTCTTTCTTTGTAAATGAGTTATCAACATTGATAGATTTAATATTGTAACAAATCCATTATGATTCCAGTTTTGGGTTGATATAAGAATATTGTAGTTCATAGAAGATGATTTAATTGTCATGATCATTGAAAATAAGCTCTATATATATGATTCATATCACTCTTTTAGTCCTATAAATTGTAATGAAACAACTATGAAGAAATGAACAAATTAGTTTTTATGTTGATATCTCAATTGATTTGCAATCAAACTACATTTAATCCTTATTGATACACTATCAATTTTAAGACTATAGACTTCCTTATGCATTAAGGAGACTAATTAAATGATTAAGATATACTACTCATAGTTTGCAAGAAGATGTAAAAATAGTGCAAGCAAAATAACACTCTCCAGATTTTAAGAGAGTAAAATGCTCTCTAGATTTTGTATGGGATAAAAATCCCATACAAAATCCATACCATAGTCATTTTAATATAATATTCTTTCCACCTTAATACGTAATAAACTATTAAAATATAAACTACTTACACCCCCCTTACTTCATTATTATCTTCCCCTTATCTAGGCACATGTGGAGGGATGTCTAGTCTTAGTTTTAAATACTTTTGATTGGTCAAGATAGTGTCCTTGTGTGACACATCATCAAACTTCTCCCTCATAACTTCACCCCAAAACTGGCACTGAGTACTATGGTCTCACCTTGCATTACACCATTATGGGTCTGCATACTAATTAAATGCCTTGTCTCACGGGTTGCTTTATTTGTTTGACTACCTTTTTACTAAACTCTCAGCCCTGTGTGGATTGTCTTCTTGGCATTTATATTCTTTCCAAACAGACAAGATATTCACTTCCACATGGTACTTGGTCTAACATGAGGGCCTAGTCACATCTTCCTTTGGCAAGAAAGTCTTCTATTGGTACGTGGATCTAAGCATATCTTTATTCACCTTGTTGTCTTCATTAACTCCACCCTTCTTTATTGCAACTGCTTTCCCTTGCATGGGTTCTTGGGAAGAATGTTAAGAAAGGGGATTGTTTGGTGGACCCCACCTTAGACATGGGAACCAATGCATGCCTTTCAAAAGGCACTTCCCTTCATCTTTTGCGCTAGTGTTTAGGTAGGGAGTAAGGGAGTAGGGTATTTAGGATTATTAGCATGATTAGTAGGTTTTTAAGTTAGTTAGGAAGTAGAGTAGGTTAGTAAGTTAGTTTAGGATTTTATTAAGTTATGTTAATTTGAGGTTAGAGTCTTGTCTTTTTTATTATATCAGTTTGTTAATATATTTCGCATTGAATTAAATATGTATTTTGAAAATTAAAAGTCTAGTTTTAGTTATAGTTAGTTAGTATGATAGTAAAGATGGTTATTATTAATCAATGTTGTAATGAAAAATTTGGTATTCATTTATTTCACATGCTATTGAATAAAGCATGTTTATAATATTAATTGTTATAGTATAATTATCAATTAACTCCACATATGGCTTTTATTTATAAACCTTGATTATGTTTATCCTTAACTAAAGTTACCAATAAAACTATTAATTGGTTAAACCGTACATTGATTTATTGGTACGATGTAATCATAAATTGAATTTGTATTTAGTCATTTGAAAATGTCAACGTAAACTTTTATCCAATACAATCTTTTGTTGGCAATTTGTACCATAGAAAATAGATTGGCCTCGACAGGAACATATTTAGAAAATGGTTAACCTAATTATAGGATAACATTAACATTCAATCCCTCTTAGTTCACCCTATAGACCTTTTTGATCGATGATCGACAATATTGATTGAGGAGACGATCAACAACCTTCTACGATTATATCGATATCATCTAGCACCTTTTGGTATCAACATTTTTGAGGTTGATCACCTGAGAATTTTGTGACCTCGTCGTTGTATCTTTTTTTTTCCGCATCATGATCATGGCAAACTTATTCACTTTTAACCTTTTAAAAAAAAAAAAATTTGGTTGTGTTTTGACCTGAACTTTTGGGCATCACATGCCTGGTCCAAGCTCAAATCTACATCTGCAACATGAGTAGACTGCACAGGCCTCTCTAATGATGAATGTAATGGACTAACCAGATGAGATGGAATGGAAGTCATATCATCATGTGTCAACAAATCTAGATAACATGTAGTGGTCATGCTAAACTCAACATCGTCAAGACCAACATTAGGGAACTGATGACCTACATTGACTGAAGGGTTGGTATGATGTGCCTCTCCCTGTACAACAATAGAGTGGTTAGTAGGTGGATCCTCATGAGCACTACCACTATGGCCATGGTCTAGGTGAGAAGGATGTGACTGAGTGTATCTGACAGTACCCACACAAGATCTAACCTCTGATATGGGGATATCATGCTCTACTAATATAAATGCATATGCATCCAATAGATTCTTAGCCAAGCTAGTTAGTGTCACCAATGTCATATCCCCTGTAAGTTCCTCCAGGCTAGAAAGTGAAGGGATGCCTATTGCAGTGTACATGTCATATGCAGTCCTACTAGCGGATGCTACACCTGACGATCTGGAGTGTCGTCAAGACATCAGGTACTGACCAACCTGATCACTATATATGGATGTGGCAGCTACTGCAATGTCCCCCACACTATCATTCACAGCTTGAAGTTGGGTGCTATGAATAACATCATTTGCAATAGGGCCCAATGAAGGAGCTATAGTAGGTGCCCTCTGACCAACAATATCCTTGTGTACTGGTCACTGTTGATTAGCTCGATGATAAGCATCTCTATCAGCAAGCCTACCACACCCCTGTTTGAGATGTCCTAGAAAATTAGTGTAATTAATAGCATGACCTAAACAAACCTCAACAAAAATTTGTTGTGCAAAGTACAGTGGAATCTGGTCGTTATTCAGATAACAACCATGGACAGTTAGAAATATAGGGTATATCAATGCTGATATAGCAGGATCCTCACACCTAGTAACCTGATATCCCTTCACATAATTTTTATCTCCATAAGATGGGAAAACTTCCCCTTTTAGGGTTGCTTTAGGCACTAAAGCCTATACCTCCTTAAGAGAAAGACCAGAGCCAACCTCTTGTCTCTTCCTCTCAAGTATGGACTCTATAATATCTAGGGCATATGGAGTGGTACCATGAATGTCATCCCTAATGCTAATCAAGCTATTAAGGATGGACTGACATGTGCTCTTATAGACAGTAGAGCTAGACATATTATTTATAGATTCTTGTAGCCGTTGAATCTCTTTATTAGTGTGTGAAAATAATTCTGCAAGGGGAATCGGTGCATCTACCATGTGTGATGTGTAATAATGTCTAATAGATCTAGAATATGTATGTACCTGAAAGATTTTATTTACTGTCAAATAAAGTCTACATATATACATGTACATTTTCCTAATTTAAATAAAAATAAAATTAAATACTATGCGTGCATTTCACTACATTATTTGAAAGTAAAATCAATTACATAAATTACATTTTAATAGGTCTAATGGGGTCTTAAAGGGTCATATAACCTATCATAGATCCTAATAGGTCCAATTGGGTATGTTTAATAGGTTAAATTAGGTATAATTAGGTCTAATTGGGGTGTGATTAGGTCCCAATTGATCTAATTGGGTCTAATTCGGTGAGGCACTAATAAGTCTTAAGGGGTCATATTACTCATAGTGGGTCTAATTCGGTATTAAAGGGGTCATATAACAGGTATTATAGGTCCTAATAGGTCAAATTAGGTACTAATAGGTCTAATTAGGTGCTTTAATATAGGTCTTAAGGGGTCATGTTACTCATAGTGGGTCTAATGGGGTCATATAACCTATCATAGGTCCTAATAGGTTTAATTTGGTTGAATTAGGTCCTAATAGGTCTATTTAGGTGCTAATTAGGTCTAATTCTCTTGTAATAGGTCTTATCTAGGTCTAATTAGGTTGTAATACATCTAATTGGGTCTAATTAGGTCCTAAAAGGTTTTAAGGGGTCATATAACCTATCATCTACCTCTTAAAATAGACCTAGATAACTAGGAATTATGATGTCCTAATAGGTCTAATTGCATCTAAGAAGGTCTAATTAGGTGAAATAATAGGTCTACTTTGGTCTTAAGAGCTCATATTAAGCATGTATTGAGTCTAATTATGTCTTAAAGGGTCATATATTACTTGAGTACATATTAGGTGTTAATTAGTCTTTAGATTCGATCTAATTACAAGGTTAGAAGGGGTCTTATTGCTCATATTGTACATAGATAATTAGGGCAAGCTATTATAACTAATTTGGTCTAAGGGGTCCTATTAAGTTCATAAATATGTCCCTAAGTAGGCATTATTACTATTCAATATTAGTTCCTATTACTTATATTAGGTATGTATTACTCACATGTATTTAAAGGTAAATTAAATAGTATAAAATTAGGTATAATTTAAAGGTCTTGTTATGGGTTAATTATTCTAATTATGCCTAAGGGATCATATTGCTCATATTAGGTGTACTAGCAAGTCCTATTACTCATGATATTAGGTGTTAATTAGTCTTGATTAAAGGTCTAATTAGGTCTAATTAGGTCTTAAAGGGTCCTCAAACTCATATTAGGTATACTTGAGACTAGTTACACATGTCTTATTAGGTGTTAATTGGTCAAGTATTAGGTCTAATTACATCTTTAAAGCCCATCTTATTAATGCTATTAGGTCCTAATTTGGGTCTTATTACTCATATTAGGTCAGGTAATAGGTTAAAAATTAGGTCTTAATGGGTCACAATTTACTCAAGGGGTCTAATTTTAAGTATATTTATTTATGTCTTCTTAGTCAAGTATTAGGTAGATAATTAGTCTTAGCTAGGTCTTATGTACATACACAATGTATACATAAAAATCTATCTATACACATGTACATGTATGTATACATACATATATACATGCACATGCACACACACACACACACACACACACACATATATATATATATATATATATACATGCACATACATATATATACATACATATACATGCACATGCACACACACACACACATATATACATGTGCATACATACATACATACATACATACATACATACATACATACATACATACATACATATATATATATATATATATATATATATATATATATATATATATATATATATATATATATATATATATATATATATATATATATATATTGTGCACACTAAAATGGTGTACTTTTATGAACCATTACATGCAAGGTTGCTCAAGAATGAGGCCTCACAAACTAGCTCATAGCTCTCTATGCATAGAGTTGCAAGGGACTATAATGTATTTACTCTCAGCTAGAGCTACAAGCTTGTGACCTTGCTAGTCAACCATACAACGAGAGATTCAAATAAGGCCAAGGGAAAGAGTGCCAATATCCTCAAGAATCACTATGAAAATGCAATGCAAACTAGTCTAGAGAAATGAAAATGCAATGGAACTAAGCTATGAAATGGAAAGAACAAGTGTTACAAATTCCTGCTATTAAGCTATGTGAAGTTATGCTATTGCATGTAAGGAAATCTAATCTATGAAAGTCATGAAAATGAAACTACTATGTAAGAATGTAAACTAAACTATGAAGCAAATGAAAAAGTTTAAAATAGGATGCAACAATGATCTCTAAAAGCTTCAAAGTCCTCAAGGATTCCTGCAGCATAAGGTTAGCATAAAACGTGATCTCAAAATGGAGGAGAGAGCTTTCCTTTTATAAGAAATGCAAGGGAATGGACCATTGAGATTAAGAGGCAAAAGTCTTAATCGACGGTGGAGCTTTAAAAGAGGAGCGATCCATGTGCACAAGTATCCTCCAATAGGAATTGACTTTGTGTCCATGTGAGACAAAAGTGATTTTTTCCTTTTTGTAAAATAGGAATAATGCTTTATTTGTGCAACTTAGGACAAGAGGAAAGGTGGGGCTTTTTATTTAATCCAAAGGGGAGGAAATATTCCTTTGAATCAAATAAAGACTTAGGATAAATGATTAGCCCATAGGATAAAATCCAATATATGATCGAAATTAAGACTTGATCAAGAAATTGATAATGTTGAAAATATTGATTATTGATCAAATTGATTCAGGGTTGATAAATCAAATAAATGGGGCCCAAAGTCTAGGTGATGATTTTTGGGTGCACACATTTGCCCCTTTTTGACTAATGTGTGATCGATTTGGGAACACATGCAGTCAAAGAAGAATTGAAATGTGAGATCGATCTGGGATCACAAAAAAACTTAGATGTGAGGTTGATTCAGGATCACATCCAGACAAACATAGACAAAGGCCTTTGAACATGAGGTCGATTCGGGATCACATTCAAAATAAGAGATAAGAATCTCAAATTTGAGCAAAAGCTCACAAAAGATGTCTGAATCAAGAGCATCAAGATGTCAGCGATGAGAATCCCATAGGTACTGCCCCCTCAGAGTCGAAATTGAAATTAGGTAGAGGAGAGACAACAAATTGATAAGGATTTGATCAAATTGAAGTGAAATCACAATCAAATGTAAAGGTCAGTAGGGTAACCATTAAGCAATGAAACATGCCCCAATGATGAAGTAGAAGAATAGAAATAGAAGACTAGAAATAGAGTGAATGAAAGACTAGAAAATGTGAGAGACATGGAAGGAAGAAAGTCCATCAAAAATCAAAAAATTATGCCTCAAAAGGTCAGTCAACTGCATAGAAGAATGAGAAAATTTGGAAACGCGACTCGAATTTTGATTTTGAGTTTGAAAATGGATAGAAAATGATGTGATATGAAAGATCAGAAATGAAAGATATGATCAAGAAGAATTAGAAGATGAACATAGTTGACCAACTAGTCCATAGATGATAAAAAGGAGAGCTCTCTCCATATGCAGGATGCAAAAACTAAAATATGATGAACCGAAGAATGCAAGCTACGATGAAAGTGGTTGACTTGCAAGGTCACAATGCTTATAGACATCTAATTATCATCATCAAGCATTATTGGTAGCATCGCAAGATCATTCAATGCACACTAGCATAACTATGTGAATCTGAATATGATCTATGTCAGATAGAAATGTGGAAATCTTGCCTAGGCATTAGAGACATGTAGGTCAAGATGACTAGTGCAGTGAGATTAGCTAAGTTTGATATAGCAAGATTATGCTCGCATCGAGACACAAGAAAGTCAAGATGACTATAAGCATGCACTTGTAAAATAGTCAAGGATAATACCTTGTAGATCCCAATGTCAAGTGGAACAAGCATAAATGCTAATGACAAGTAGGACCAACAAAATATATCCACAAGTAGAAAAAGTAATAAAACATGTTCTCATTCCCTCAGTCTTCTAGCTATGCATCATCAAAAATGATCATAGGGGGAGAACTCTCAGTAAAAAAAAATCATCATAGATAGCACACAAACAAAATAAAGCCAAGCAAGTCTCAGTGAGTCAAGTGCGTGTGTGTAGGTCATAGAGTCAAACTTTGAGTATCACATCTACCAGTGAGAAATATCACATCATCTAGACTGTGGGAAAGACATCTGATAAGTGTTAAGAAACACTCGACGCAAGGGTAGTGTTGAAAAACACTATTTGGGGTGGTGTTGAAAAACACCTATTGTGAAATGCCCCAAGAGACAAACGCACCCAAAGGATCTATGCTAACAGGTATGCCCCCTAGACAAAAATAAAGACCAATTCCAAACCAAGGCAACAAGGTCAAGGCATGATAGAAAGTGGCTAAGTGTCGAGGACGAATGCTAATAAATAGGTGGGCAAAGGCTACAAGTAGTGCCTATTTCCAGGTTTTCACCTCTTGGAATCTTTTTTCATTGTTTGATTTTTTGTATTTTTTAGGACTGTATAGGCTTTTTAAGATTTTTTTCAGCATCATATATCAATTTTTTTGGTATTTTTTGCAATATATACATATAAATGTATATGTATATGTATATGTATATGTATATGTGTATGTATGTATATATATATATATATATATATATATATATATATATATATATATATATATATATATATATATATATATATATATATATATATATATATATATATATATATATATATATATATATATATATATATATATATATTAGAGATACATGAAAGCATCTATTACTAGATTTTCACTAAGATGATCATTTTTTTAGGACATTATATGCTTTTTAGAAATTTTAACAATATACCATTGTTTTGGATTTTTTCAAGATCAATAAGTATGTACAAAGGATGCCCCCAGATAGAAATAGGCATCAAACTCTTTAAGCAAGATCACATCATGTAGTCCCAATGTCTTGTAAGGTGGGGAACAAGAGGGACAAGCAAGCTGGTGGAAGAGATGGAAGACATGAGAATGAAGGAGAGTGAAGGGAAGACATCCTCAAAGGCAAACTCCTCAAGAGTACCCAAGCTAGGGAAAAATTGTCATGTAAAGTGCATTTAGACAAGCAATGAGAGGCTAGCATAGGATAAGTCACAAAAGTGCACTACAAAAGAAGGAAGGATGTAGTCCAAAGGAGTAGACATGTCAAGAGACTTCATAGCATCATGTTTTACTCTTTTTTTATTCGATCAAGACCAAAGGGGAAGAGGATAGCGACAGGCTAGAATGAATGGAGAAAAATAGATATGAAAGCTAAAATGATGAAGGGTGATCCCCTTAATACCACAAACACATAACAGATATAGAGAAACAACAACAATATGCAAGAACAAAAAATTGGCTTCTTATTATCTCCACAAATGAGGAATTACAAACTTTCAGAATTACAATATGCAAAGCCACATGGGCATTTCCTTACAATATTCTGTAGGACAAAGCCTCGAATCAATACCCAGATCTACTACCCAAAACTATTTTGAACTACCTAAGATAATAATACAGCCTTCCTTATATAGGCAATTTCCGCCACCTCGGAAGGTTCCAGAATTTTAGCCAATAAGGCCGACCAAACTTAGAATTATTTTATTTTACATTTTATTACATCATAGTCGGCTCAAGATACCCTTTGAAACCCGAACAGAAATTTCAAAGAAAATTATTTTCCGCCATTTCGGGTGGCCCAACTTCCGAAGACCATAAGTCATCACCAGTTGACCCGCTCGGCTATTATAACCCCATTTCGGAAACGCCACGAAGCGCTCTACAGGCTTGACCGGCGCAAGGGCTTGTCACCCAAATTTTCGACCTCATCCGGGGCCTCTAAAGCCTTCAAAACTGAGTTCAAAGTTTCTATACCCTGCTGCCAATACCGAAAATCTTCAATATCTTCCAATATACACTTGATCTGGCAATGAAACTTTACAGGCAGACTTATATGACCAAAATGAACCTCCAAGAAAGAAATCAGATCATTCTGAGCACATGAAAAAATTACCAAAAATAGTAACTTTCCATAAATAGCAGCTCTGCACTAAAATAGCCCTTATTGAATATAAAAACAGAAATATTTTTGGGTGATGCAAGATTGCTCTTACACCCAGGATGCTCCTGCATCAGACACCCGGGGTAATTTGAGAAGTGACCCTGTCAGGACTCAGGTGTCCAGAGGAAAACCAAGACGGTTAACCTCCTCCTTTGTCAGCCATGATGAATCTTCAACAGGTCATCCTTTCCACTTGACCAGATATTCTTCATATGTCCTGTTCCTTGTGCTTCTGCCAACACGACTGTCCAGTATATCTTCGATCTCCTTAGTGTCTGAACTAGTTGCTGGAATACTCCACTGTGCTGCTGTGATCTCATCTTCAACACCTCCCTCATGATACTCTGTCAGATCTGAAATGTTAAACACTGGTGAAATATTTAGCTCAGTAGGCAATTCTACCTCATATGCATTTCCTGAATCATGTTTCTTCAATATCCTATATGGTCCAAACTTCTTCATTTTCAGCTTGTTATATGTACCAACTGGAAACCGCTCCTTCCGCAAATGAACCATGACTTCATCACCAACCTGAAATTCCTTATACTTCCTTTTCTCATCTGCCTTAGCCTTATTCTGTGCGTTCATCTTGGTAATATGCTTCCTCACCTCTTCATGGATGTTCTTCAAGTCTTCTGCAAAATCTTCAGCTTCAGCACTACTTATTTCTCCTTTATCTATCTTCCTCAATTCAGATGCATTTCTTGGACTACTTCCATATACAATCTGGAATGGTGATTTACCAGTGCTCCTATTGATAGAATTATTGTATGTAAATTCTGCCTATGGTAAAATCAAATCCCATCCTGTTGGCTTATCTCCAACCAAACATCTCAGCAAATTTTCCAAACTCCTATTCACCACCTCTGTCTGTCCATCAGTCTGTGGGTGATGTGATGAACTGAACTTCAAATCTGTCTTCAACTTCTTTCACAATGTTCGCCAGAAATATCCAACAAACTTAGTGTCCCGATCTGAAACTATGGTCTTTGGCAAGCCATGAAGTCTCACTACTTCTTTGAAAAACAATTCTGCTACATGAACAGCATCATTAGTCTTCTTGCAGGGAATGAAATGTGCCATCTTCAAAAATCTGTCAACCACCACAAAAATTGAATCATGCCCCCGCTGAGTCCTCGGTAAACCAAGAACAAAGTCCATGCTGATATCCTCCCAAGGCTTCTCTGGTATAGGTAATGGCTGATACAATCCTGTATTCTGCTTCACTCCTTTCACCATCTGACATGCTCTGCAACTCTGTACAAACTTCTTCACATCTTGCTGCAACTGTGGCCAATAATAATTCTCACTAACCAAACCAAGGGTTTTATCATGACCAAAATGTCCAGCCAGTCCTCCACTATGCTTCTCCTTGATGAGATTCTCCCTCATAGAACTTCGTGGAATGCACAACTGACTCCCTCTGAATAGCATATCATCCTAGATGATGAAATCTAACCATTTCGTCCTGTCTAGAGTAACAGGTTCTGTACAAGTTTTCCAAGCTTCACCAAAATCAGGATCCTCTGGATACAAATTCTTGAGTTCCTTGAACCCAACCACTTCAATATAAATTTCTGTTAGCAATAGTTGCCTTCTGCTAAGAGCATCTGCAACCCTATTAGACTTTCCGCTCCTGTGATTCAAAACAAATGTATAACTCTGCAGAAACTCAACCCATTTCAAATGCCTTTGATTCAATTTTCCTTGACTATTCAAATATTACAAAGCTTGATGATCAGTATACAAAACAAACTCCTTAGGAAGCAGATAATGTCTCCACTTCTTTAATGCCTGAACTATAGCATAAAATTCCTGATCATAAACAGAATACTTCCTCTTGGCATCATTTAACTTCTCACTGAAATACGCAACAGGTTTACCTTCTTGGCTCATAACAGCTCCTATTGCAGTACCACTAGCATCACAATCTACTTGAAACACCTTATTAAAATCTGGAAGTACTAAAACTGGTTGTTTTGTAACTTTTTGTTTCAACAATTGAAAACTATTTTCTGCCCCATTAGTCCACTTAAACTCTTTTCTATCCCCTCTCATTGTTTCAGTCAAGGGTCCACAAATACTACTAAAATTTCTGATAAACTTTCTGTAAAAGCTAGCTAAACCATGAAAAGATCTTACCTCAGTAGCACTCCTTGGAGTAGGCCATTCAAGGATAGCCTGTACCTTCTCTGGGTCCATTTTTAGACCTTCTGCTGAAACTACAAATCCCAGATACACTAACTCTTTCTTCACAAAACTGCACTTCTTCAAATTAATCAGCAATTTCTCTTCTCTCAACTTCTCAAATACCATACGAATATGCATCATATGCTCATCCAATGTCTTACTAAAGATCAAAATATCATCTAGGTAAACAATGACAAACTTACCCAGAAATTCTTTCAGAACCTCGTTCATGAGCCGCACGAAAGTGCTCGGCGCATTGGTTAGCCCAAAAGGCATGACTAACCACTCATATAGTCCTTCCTTTGTCTTGAAGGTAGTCTTCCATTCATCTCCTTCTCTGATCTGAATCTGATGATATCCACTCTTCAGATCTATCTTTGAGAAATACACAGCTCCACTCAAACAGTCCATAATATCATCCATTCGTGGCAATGGAAACCTGTACTTGATTGTGATCTTGTTTATTGCCCTAGAATCTGTACACATCCTCCATTCTCCATTCTTCTTTGGTGCTAATACCGCTGGTACAGCACAGGGACTCAGACTCTCACGGATCAATCCTTTCTGTAACAGTTCATGTACTTGTCTATTCAACTCCTCACTTTCTGCAGGTGTCATTTTGTGTGCTGCCTTATTTGGCAAACTCGCTCCTGGGATCAAGTCCATCTGATGACTAATCTTCCTGACTGGTGGTAACCCATTAGGCACGTTATCGGATACAATATCCTGAAACTCATTCAACAAATCTGCAACTTCTACAGGAACATCTTCTACTTCCTCTTTACCAGCTTTTGGAATTAAAGCAAAACATACATGCTCATGCCTCATACCATCTAGGAAATTTCTTCCATCAACAAAAGTTATCTTTGCATTACCACATACCTTTTCTTCAGTCTCCTTCAATGGTTTTAGCTTATGTCGCACTCCATCCTTCATCAGGGAATAGGTATTCGCACGACCATCATGTACAGCACATCTGTCAAACTGCCATGGTCTACCCAACAACATATGACATGCATCCATAGATATGATATCACATAATACCTCATCTTGGTATCCGCCAATCTTGAACTTCACTAGGCATTGTTCATTGACCATGACCTTGTGGTCATCCTGTACCCAGGCAATCCGATATGGATGTGGGTGTTTCTGTCTCTTGAGCTTCAACTTTGTCACCATCTTTTCTGACACCAAATTGTCAGTGCTTCCACTATCGATAATCACATCACAACATTTACCTTCACACTTGCACCTGGTGCGAAACAGGCTCCTCCTTTGCTCAGGTTCATTCTCACCACTCAACAGGACTCTTCTGTTAATCAACATTTCTCCTCTTTCAGCATCTTCAGAATTTGATGATCTGGCATCTTCATCTACATGTGCAACTCTGGCCTGGCCTTCGTTTCTCCTGTCTATTCTGCCTTGGCGCTGAGGACATTCAAATGCCCTATGACCTTCTTCTCCACAGTGAAAACATGTTCCATGAAAGCCTCCTCTTCCAGATCCTTGTCCTCTTCCTCTTCCTCTCTGATCTCTATTATTCTGATCCTGGAAGCGATTGAAATTATTTCCTCGCTGATTCTGACTGGTACTGGCCTCATCTTTTTTTTTTCGGATCTCCATTTTGGCCACCATATGACCGTCCACCAGATCATCCACCGCGACCTCTTCCATTTTGTCTGCTCTCAAACTTCTTGTTCATCTTTTCCTCTACTTTTAGGGCAAACTGGTATGCCTTTTCAATACTGTTCATTCGAACTAGATTCAGCTCCTCCTGAATGCTTGGCCTTAACCCATTAAGGTATCGGGCAACTTTCTCCTTATCAGCTTCTGCGTGGCCTGTTCTGATGAGAAGTCGATAGAACTCTTCTGCATACTCCTGAACAGATCTTCCTGCTTGCTTCAAACTCTGAATTGTCTTCAGTAGGTCAAGCTCATAATCAACAGGAATGAACTGTCGCTTCAATTTATCCACCATCCGATCCCATCTTGTGATTTTATCTTTCCCTCTTCTATTTCACTCCAATTGAATTTCTTGCCACCAGATCTTCGCATGACCTTTCAGTCTGGCCTTCGCAAATTTTACCCTATCAGGATCCTCAACATCTTCATACTCAAAATATTCCTCACATTCATTGATCCAGTCGATCAATTCCTCTGGGTTAAGATTTCTAGAAAATGTAGGAACCTCAATCTTAGGTCTTTTCCCAATCTTGGAAATCGCCCGAAAAAGTCTTTCTTCCTCTTGGTTCACAATTTCAGTTTCTCCTTCTTGATATTCTTCTTCGGCTTCATCCTCGCTTTCATCTCTGACATTAAGATTCATTCCTCTGTGAATCTCTTCTTGCAATGCTCGCACTTGTCTCTGCAACTCTCTAACCTCAGGTGTTACAACACCAGCTCTTCCGCCACGTTCCCTTCGTGGAGGCATTTTCGCGATGCGCACTGAAACCCTAGCCACGGTCCTGGTGCAAACTGCCTCACAGTCGGTGATCTGTTTACACACTCAAGAAAACCTGGCTCTGATACCACTTGATGAAGGGTGATCCCCTTAATACCACAAACACATAACAGATATAGAGAAACAACAACAATATGCAAGAACAGAAAATTGGCTTCTTATTATCTCCACAAATGTGGAATTACAAACTTTCAGAATTACAATATGCAAAGCCACATGGGCATTTCCTTACAATATTCTGTAGGACAAAGTCTCGAATCAATACCCAAATCTACTACCCAAAACTATTCTGAACTGCCTAAGACAATAATACAACCTTCCTTATATAGGCAATTTTCGCCGCCTGGGAAGGTTCCAGAATTTTAGCCAATAAGGATGACCAAACTTAGAATTATTTTATTTTACATTTTATTACATCATAGTCAGCTCAAGATACCCTTTGAAACCCGAACAGAAATTTTGAAGAAAATTATTTTCCGCCATTTCGGGTGGCCCAACTTCCGAAGACCATAAGTCATCACAAGTTGACCCGCTCAGCTATTATAACCTCATTTTGGAAATGCCACGAAGCGCTCTACAGGCTTGACCGGCGCAAGCGCTTGTCACCCAAATTTTTGACCTCATCCGGGGCCTCTAAAGCCTTCAAAATTGAGTTCAAAGTTTTTGTACCCTGCTGCCAATACCGAAAATCTTCAATATCTTCCAATATACACTTGATCTGGCAATGAAACTTTACAGGCAAACTTATATGACCAAAATGAACCTCCAAGAAAGAAATCAGATCATTCTGAGCACATGAAAAAATTACCAAAAATAGTAACTTTCCATAAATAGCAGCTCTGCACTAAAATAGCCCTTATTGAATATAAAAACAGAAATATTTTTGGGTGATGCAAGATTGCTCTTACACCCAGGATGCTCCTGCATCAGACACCCGGGGTAATTTGAGAAGTGACCCTGTCAGGACTCAGGTGTCCAGAGGAAAACCAAGACGGTTAACCTCCTCCTTTGTCAGCGATCATGAATCTTCAACAGGTCATCCTTTCCACTTGACCAGATATTCTTCATATGTCCTGTTCCTTGTGCTTCTGCCAACATGACTGTCCAGTATATCTTTGATCTCCTTAGTGTCTGAACTAGTTGCTGGAATACTCCACTGTGCTGCTGTGATCTCATCTTCAACACCTCCCTCATGATACTCTGTCAGATCTGAAATGTTAAACACTGGTGAAATATTTAGCTCAGTAGGCAATTCTACCTCATATGCATTTCCTGAATCATGTTTCTTCAATATCCTACATGGTCCAAACTTCTTCATTTTCAGCTTGTTATATGTACCAACTAGAAACTGCTCCTTCCGCAAATGAACCATGACTTCATCACCAACCTGAAATTCCTTATACCTCTTTTTTCTCATCTGTCTTAGCCTTATACTGTGCGTTCATCTTGGTAATATGCTTCCTCACCTCTTCATGGATGTTCTTCAAGTGTTCTGCAAAATCTTCAGCTTCAGCACTACTTATTTCTCCTTTATCTATCTTCCTCAATTCAGATGCATTTCTTGGACTACTTCCATATACAATCTGGAATGGTGATTTACCAGTGCTCCTATTGATAGAATTATTGTATGCAAATTCTACCTGTGGTAAAATCAAATCCCATCCTGTTGGCTTATCTCCAACCAAACATCTCAGCAAATTTCCCAAACTCCTATTCACCACCTCTGTCTGTCCATCAGTCTGTGGGTCATGTGATGAACTGAACTTCAAATCTATCTTCAACTTCTTCCACAATGTTCGCCAGAAATATCCAACAAACTTAGTGTCCCGATCTGAAACTATGGTCTTTGGCAAGCCATGAAGTCTCACTACTTCTCTGAAAAACAATTCTGCTACATGAACAGCATCATTAGTCTTCTTGCAGAGAATGAAATGTGCCATCTTCAAAAATCTGTCAACCACCACAAAAATTGAATCATGCCCCCGCTGAGTCCTCGGTAAACCAAGAACAAAGTCCATGCTGATATCCTCCCAAGGCTTCTCTGGTATAGGAAATGGCTGATACAATCTTGTATTCTGCTTCACTCCTTTCACCATCTGACATACTCTGCAACTCTGTACAAACTTCTTCACATCTTGCTGCAACTGTGGCCAGTAATAATTCTCACTAACCAAACCAAGGGTTTTATCACGACCAAAATGTCCAGCCAGTCCTCCACTATGCTTCTTAGTGATGAGATTCTCCCTCATAGAACTTTGTGGAATGCACAACTGACTCCCTCTGAATAGCATATCATCCTGGATGATAAAATCTAACTATTTTGTCCTGTCTAGAGTAACAGGTTCTGTACAAGCTTTCCAAGCTTCACCAAAATCAGGATCCTCTGGATACAAATTCTTGAGTTCCTTGAACCCATCCAGTTCAATATGCATTTCTGTTAGCAATAGTTGCCTTCTGCTAAGAGCATCTGCAACCCTATTAGACTTTCCGCTCCTGTGTTTCAAAACAAATGTATAACTCTGCAGAAACTCAACCCATTTCAAATGCCTTTGATTCAATTTTCCTTGACTATTCAAATATTGCAAAGCTTGATGATCAGTATACAAAACAAACTCCTTTGGAAGCAGATAATGTCTCCACTTCTTTAATGCCTGAACTATAGCATAAAATTCTTGATCATAAACAGAATACTTCCTCTTGGCATCATTTAACTTCTCACTGAAATACGCAACAGGTTTACCTTCTTGGCTCATAACAGCTCCTATTGCAGTACCACTAGCATCACAATCTACTTGAAACACCTTATTAAAATTTGGAAGTGCTAAAACTGGTTGTTCTATAATTTTTTGTTTCAACAATTGAAAACTCTTTTCTGCCCCATTAGTCCACTTAAACTCTTTTCTATCCCCTCTCATTGTTTCAGTCAAGGGTCCACAAATACTGCTAAAATTTCTGATAAACTTTCTATAAAAGCTAGCTAAACCATGAAAAGATCTTACCTCAGTAGCACTCCTTGGAGTAGGCCATTCAAGGATAGCCTGTACCTTCTCTGGGTCCATTTTTAGACCTTCTGCTGAAACTACAAATCCCAGATACACTAACTCTTTCTTCACAAAACTGCACTTCTTCAAATTAATCAGCAATTTCTCTTCTCTCAACTTCTCAAATACCATACGAATATGCATCATATGCTCATCCAATGTCTTACTAAAGATCAAAATATCATCTAGGTAAACAATGACAAACTTACCCAGAAATTCTTTCAGAACCTCATTCATGAGCCGCACGAAAGTGCTCGGCGCATTGGTTAGCCAAAAAGGCATGACTAACCACTCATATAGTCCTTCCTTTGTCTTGAAGGCAGTCTTCCATTCATCTCCTTCTCTGATCCGAATCTGATGATATCCACTCTTCAGATCTATCTTTGAGAAATACACAGCTCCACTCAAACAGTCCATAATATCATCCATTCGTGGCAATGGAAACCTGTACTTGATTGTGATCTTGTTTATTGCCCTAGAATCTGTACACATCCTCTATTCTCCATTCTTCTTTGGTGCTAATACCGCTGGTACAGCATAGGGACTCAGACTCTCACGGATCAATACTTTCTGTAACAGTTCATGTACTTGTCTGTTCAACTCCTCACTTTCTGCAGGTGTCATTCTGTGTGCTGCCTTATTTGGCAAACTCACTCCTGGGATCAAGTCCATCTAATGACTGATCTTCCTGACTGGTGGTAACCCATCAGGCACGTTATCGGATACAATATCCTGAAACTCATTCAACAAATCTGCAACTTCTACAGGAACATCTTCTACTTCCTCTTTACCAGCTTTTGGAATTAAAGCAAAACATACATGCTCATGCCTCATACCATCTAGGAAATTTCTTCCATCAACAAAAGTTATCCTTGCATTACCACATACCTTTTCTTTAGTCTCCTTCAATGGTTTTAGCTTATGTCGCACTCCATCCTTCGTCAGGGAATAGGTATTCACACGACCATCATGTATAGCACATCTGTCAAACTGCCATGGTCTACCCAACAACATATGACATGCATCCATAGATATAATATCACATAATACCTCATCTTGGTATCCCCCAATCTTGAACTTCACTAGGCATTGTTCATTGACCATGACCTTGTGGTCATCCTGTACCCAGGCAATCCGATATGGATGTGGGTGTTTCTATCTCTTGAGCTTCAACTTTGTCACCATCTCTTCTGACACCAAATTGTCAGTGCTTCCACTATCGATAATCACATCACAACATTTACCTTCACACTTGCACCTGGTGCGAAACAGGCTCCTCCTTTGCTCAGGTTCATTCTCACCACTCAACAGGACTCTTCTGTTAATCAACGTTTCTCCTCTTTCAGCATCTTCAGAATTTGATGATCTGGCATCTTCATCTACATGTGCAACTCTGGCCTGGCATTCGTTTCTCCTATCTGTTCTGCCTTGGCGCTGAGGACATTCAAATGTCCTATGACCTTCTCCACAGTGAAAACATGTTCCACGAAAGCCTCCTCTTCCAGATCCTTGTCCTCTTCCTCTTCCTCTCTGATCTCTATTATTCTGATCCTGGAAGCGATTGAAATTATTTCCTCGCTGATTCTGACTGCTACTGGCCTCATCCTTTTTTTTTCGGATCTCCATTTTGGCCACCATATGACCGTCCACCAAATCGTCCACCGCGACCTCTTCCATTTTGTCTGCTCTCAAACTTCTTGTTCAGCTTTTCCTCTACTTTTAGGGAAAACTGGTATGCCTCTTCAATACTGTTCATTCGAACTAGATTCAGCTCCTCCTGAATGCTTGGCCTTAACCCATTAAGGTATCGGGCAACTTTCTCCTTATCAGCTTCTGCGTGGCCTGTTCTGATGAGAAGTCGATAGAACTCCTCTGTATACTCCTGAACAGATCTTCCTGCTTGCTTCAAACTCTGCATTTTCTTCAGTAGGTCAAGCTCATAATCAACAGGAATGAACTGTCGCTTCAATTTATCCACCATCCAATCCCATCTTGTGATTTTATCTTTCCCTCTTCTATTTCGCTCCAATTGAATTTCTTGCCACCAGATCTTCGCATGACCTTTCAGTCTGGCCTTCACAAATTTTACCCTATTAGGATCCTCAACATCTTCATACTCAAAATATTCCTCACATTCATTTATCCAGTCGATCAATTCCTCTAGGTTAAGATTTTCAGAAAATGTAGGAACCTCAATCTTAGGTCTTTTCCCAATCTTGGAAATCGCCTGAAAAAGTCTTTCTTCCTCCTGGTTCACAATTTCAGTTTCTCCTTCTTGATATTCTTCTTCGGCTTCATCCTCGCTTTCATCTCTGACATTAAGATTCATTCCTCTGCGAATCTCTTCTTACAATGCTCGCTCTTGTCTCTGCAACTCTCTAACCTCAGGTGTTACAACACCAGCTCTTCCGCCACGTTCCCTTCGTGGAGGCATTTTCACGATGCGCGCTGAAACCCTAGCCACGGTCCTGGTGCAAACTGCCTCACAGTCGGCAATCTGTTTACACACTCAAGAAAACCTGGCTCTGATACCACTTGATGAAGGGTGATCCCCTTAATACCACAAACACATAACAGATATAGAGAAACAACAACAATATGCAAGAACAAAAAATTGGCTTCTTATTATCTCCACAAATGTGGAATTACAAACTTTCAGAATTACAATATGCAAAGCCACATGGGCATTTCCTTACAATATTCTATAGGACAAAGCTTCGAATCAATACTCAGATCTACTACCCAAAACTATTCTGAACTGCCTAAGACAATAATACAGCCTTCCTTATATAGGCAATTTTCGCCACCTGGGAAGGTTCCAGAATTTTAGCCAATAAGGCCGACCAAACTTAGAATTATTTTATTTTACATTTTATTACATCATAGTCGGCTCAAGATACCCTTTGAAACGCGAACAAAAATTTCGAAGAAAATTATTTTCCGCCATTTCGGGTGGCCCAACTTCCGAAGACCATAAGTCATCACCAGTTGACCCGCTCGGCTATTATAACCCCATTTCAGAAATGCCACGAAGCGCTCTACAGGCTTGACCGGCGCAAGCGCTTGTCACCCAAATTTTTGACCTCATCCGGGGCCTCTAAAGCCTTCAAAACTGAGTTCAAAGTTTCTGTACCCTTCTGCCAATACCGAAAATCTTCAATATCTTCCAATATACACTTGATCTGGCAATGAAACTTTACAGGCAGACTTATATGACCAAAATGAACCTTCAAGAAAGAAATCAGATCATTCTGAGCACATGCAAAAATTACCAAAAATAGTAACTTTCCATAAATAGCAGCTCTGCACTAAAATAGCCCTTATTGAATATAAAAACATAAATATTTTTGGGTGATGCAAGATTGCTCTTACACCCAGGATGCTCCTGCATCATAAAAAATGAATGGAATGAAAGCAAGATCATTGTAAGATAGCTCACAAGACAGCCAAATGTTTGTGTATAGCTCAGCATTGTCAAGATCAAAGAGAGAAAACAGAATGAATGAAATATGTAGAAGAACTACGCATGATGCCTGATTACCATGTTTTCATCACGGTACTTATTCAAGGTGCCACAAGGGAGTGGTTTTCACCGTAGGATGAATTTATTTCTCTTTACTTTTGCTACCAAGGTGCCTATTTCCAGGTTTTCACCATGGCACATTTTCAATTTTTTTTTCAATTTTTGCTATTTTTTGAATTTTTCTTTTTTTTTTAAATTTGTTTGTTAGAAGGTAAGATTTTTAGATAATGCTCCTTGAAAGGATAAACCATGATATGCCAAGGATTCAAAATGATATGCTCAAAGATGCTGAAGGGGAAAGGAAGATGCATGAAGAATAGGCAAATGAGGAAAAATGATAGAAGGTAGAAGGATAATGAATGGAAGGAATGTGAAAAGGTAGATGGAAAGAAATGTAAGATCAACATCAATACACACCTTGAAGGGTGATGGGAAAAATGGAGGAAACATAAACCATATTCTAGTCCAAGTGCGAACCATATTCTGGTTCATTATTGCTATCTTACTCCTTGAAAAGAGGATTGGTGTGCTTGTTATAATTCTCAAATGTGAATGAGGAATACGAGAAGGAATATGGAAAATTTTTAGTAGAGGTTGTGGCTCAGGCGCATGGAATGGAAGAATGTTTTTGGAAAAAGATGAAGTGGAAGCCTTTGGAAGCTTGAATGTCAACTTCACTTTTTGCTCAACATAAGACTTTTTCAAGAGAGACTTTGGAATCCATATAGATTTAAGCTTTTTATTTTCTGTTGATGTGTTAGAGAGAATATCTTCAATGATAGATTTTGGAACCCATACTTGTCTTGTAGTTTTATTATTAGATATCTCTTTTGACTTCATGCCCCCCATGTCGATTAGAGGAGACATGGTGATCTTTTTTTTATGGATTCTTGTATTGGTTCTTTTTCTTGTATTGAACATTCGAGTTACTTCCAAAAGACTTGGGACTTGTGGAAGAAGAAGAAAAATATGACTGGTTTAGATGGGTGGATGGATGAAAAGGATTCAAGGGTATGCATCTATGTTGATCTTGAGGAAAGATAGGAGATGGAGGGACATAAGGACCCAAGATGGATGATGAATTAGGAGAATTAGGAGGGGAAAGTGAAGGGACATAAGGGCCCAAGATGGAAGGAAGACGTGAAGCCCTTAGTATTGGTGGAGGAGGTCCAAGGATGGAGATGGAAGATGCAAAAGGATAATCAATAAGTTCATCAGCATCTATATCGCAACCAAGGATATCAGCATCTTTAGAGTGAGCATTAGAATTTTCAACAGGATCCTGCACATCTTGAATAGGAGCACCTTCTTTGATAGGATCATTCAAAGCTTGCGAAGACTTAGGAAGAGTAGAAAGTGGAAGTGAACATGGAGTGGTAGAACAAGAAGATGGAAGACTTTGATCTTGACAAGGATCGTTGGGTAGCATAAGCGTATCAACTTTATTTTGATTTTCAATAAGCTTTACATCAGAAGTAACAACATCATTTTTAATAACCTTAATGGAAGTATCATTTTTGGAAAGCGCAAGTGTGGTAAGGTTATTTTGATTATCAATAAGCTCAACGGTGTAAGTAGTAGCTTGATCTTGCTTAGGAGATGGTCGAATGAATGTGAAAGAGCATAGAGGATCAAAAGAGCCATGAAATGGAGGAGATACATCATGAAGAGAATTGGATGATATGGAGGATTCCTGATCTTGATCTTTATTTATATTCTTTTCTTTATCATTTTTAGAGTCCTCTTGACATGGAGCCACTTCTACGGACAAGGAAGCATGTTGGAATTATATGGAAGACTTTGGAGGAGATGCTGAAAGACTAGCTGAAATAGGCATTATAGCATTTAAAAGCTTAGGATCTTTAGATTTAGCGTTATTGAAAGTATTTGCAGCCAAGTGAAGGTTAGCTTGAGTTTCTTTAAAAGGTAGCCCTTGAGGATAACTATAGGAAATTGGATGAAAATCCTTAGGATCTTTGTTGGATAGAGGATTTATGAAAGATTTGGAAGACTCAGAAGCTTTAGGAAGTGTATGGGCATTGGAGGAAGTAGGGGATGGAAGGGGACCAACACAAGATAAAGGTTCATCATTAACATGATCTTTCTTGAGAGTGTCATCTTTATTTTTAGCATGAATGTTCTTAGAGGAGAAATGCTCATAGTATCTACATGTATAATCAGCATGGAAATCTTTCTCTTCCTCAATAGAAGTAGATGTATCATATTGTTCACAACAAATATCATAATTTTTCTCAAAATCAGAATCATAGGGATCACCATCACAATCTATCCAATAGGATGACCCTTTAGTAAGCCTAGGCACACGACAAGGAGGACTCTTAGGAATAGAGGTGCCATAAGTATTGCTACATTTTCCATCATCATAGTCATTATAGTCATCAAAGGTAGGTGTGTCACTCTTTGTGGAAGAGACATCATAAGGACTATCGCGTTGCTCTTTATGGTATGTCTTCTGAAGAGAAGTAAGATTCTTGGAAAAAGTAGAAGAAGAATGAGATTGTGAAGAAGATGAAATTGAAGACTTAGTAGAAGAAGAAGACTTGGATAATGAAGAATTTGAATAATGTTTAGAAGAGTCATGATAAGATTTAGAAGATGAAGAATGTGAATAATGTTTAGAAGAATCGTGATAAGATTGAGAAGATGAAGAATGATGAGAAGATTTAGAAGATGAAGAATATTTGGATGAGATCATGAGTATGATTCTAGCAAAGGCATCTGATTTAATCAATTTTTCTTTTATTTTTGTCATAAATTCATCACTCATGAGAATTTTGGAGGAACAACACTTTTTGAATATGTCAATGAGCTCAAGATCATCGATTCTTAAGAGAGGTTCCTTAACAAGATAGTCAAGATTCATGGTTATAGAAGAGGAGGAATCAAGCATAGGAATGATAGAAAAATAGAGGAATGCAAACTAGATAGTAGAGGAAAAAGAATCAAGAAGAAGAAGAAGAATTTCCCATGGGAGTAGAAGACTTTAGAAGAACATGGGAAATGAAAAAGAAAAAAGAAGACTAAGAGCCATCTTGTGCAATTGATACCATAACATTCATTGAGATGTTGAGCAACATGACAACACCTAGGATCTAAGATCTGGACTAACCAAGGAAGACTGAAAATAGAAGACCCTTGGTAATAGGATGACCTCACAAAATGTCAACCCCAAACTAGGATAATCAAAGTTCTCTATTGTCCAAAGAGAAATGAAAAGATAGAAGAAGGGGCTTTACCAACACTGTCAAAGAGGTGCTTGAAATCAAAGGGTGACTACCCTTGCACTTTTGAACCAGGAGGTTGGGCTAGGCCAAAATATAATTGAAATTGAGATTAAATGAAAATTATTTGGACAATAAGAGTACAAGAATTTCCCAAGAATGTAGCTCAGAATTCTAGAGATAAACTTTCTCACCAAGAACAACCTTCTAATGCAATATTTCTCTTTGGCTAATGTGATACTGATGTTGATCTTGACCAATTTGTGCAAAATTTTGAGTTTTAAGGTTTGATTTTGGATTTTCTAAATGTTAGAGTGAAAATGTCTGATGTTAATCACAAATTTAACAGCATTTGGATAGGTTTGCAAATAGTAGAGGATCAAACATGTCTTCAAACACTTGAAACAAGGGCAAAAGCAACCTTGCCAAGAAAAACACTTATGATATCAAAAATAAAATTGCACCCTATGAATGCTACCAATTGTTTGTATGTTGAGAATGTTTACACTGGTATCACACAATTGAAGACACTTCAAGCAATATCTACCTACAAGACAAGGCTCAATACTTACCAACTTAGCCTACAACTTGATGCCCCCTTGCCTCACACCAAGTGGTTGCCCACAAGAGATATTGGCTTTGTCGTGGAAGTTTCAAACAACACAACCAAAGGGAGTGAGTATCTTGGGGTGATCTGGGTTAGTCCACTTGGATCAATCCTTGCACTAAGAAGATAAGCAACTAAATAAGGTGTCATCTAACCTATGGTTCTTAGTAAGAGCTTCCATTCATAACACCCTTCTTGCTCCTCATAAAGGACTAGGACCTCGCGGCCTCAAGAGTACCTTAAGCATTCTTGCTCAATGCTTTCCCCATGGTCGTAATCCCATGAGCTACTCACATCAAGCCAAGACAAGTGTTATGTCTACCAAGGTTTTGTGTCCTCGATAGCCTTGAGATTATAGTGAGTTGGAATGGCTGGAAAAAGGCTTGTCCCCACTTGGGTCATTCCTCTTGATTGCTCAAGAGCAGACCCGCTAAAGGATTCTAAATCTAAATAAAAAGCAGATCAATTCTTGAGGTTCAAGATTTTTGGTTCACCACAAGGGTGAAGAGCATACTCCCCTATCTCAAAAAATTTTTCCAAACACACCAAGAAAAGATTTAATTACCCCCTTGCTTTCAAAATCCCAAGATGGGTCAAAATTTTTGTTTCACCACAAGGGTGAAGAGAATACTCTCCTACCACCTCTAAATTTCTACAACAAGGTATTAAGTGCCTAAGAAATGAAACAACTAGTATATGTCACACCCAATAAAGAAAGCAATTAAACAAGCACTTGATTTGGTTTTTATGCTTAGGGTAGCCCTGCAAAAACCATTAGTAGCCCTCTTTGACATGTGTTCTTTTGGAAAATTTCAAGTAATGAGAGCACCTACAAGCACAACTTGTTAGCTCCACAATGGTTAGCACATCAAAAATCAGATAATCTACAAGTAAAAAAAGTTGATCAAATGGCAAAATCTGAAAATGAAACTAGCATGGTTGGATTAGGCTTGGAAAGACCTTTCCAATGATATATCACACTTAAACTTTTGATACCATTTGTGAACCCAAAACTTGCAAGATAGATAAAATAACTCAAAAATAGCTCACTGTCAGGTTCAGGCAATATACCTTAGACTTCACCAGTATTGCGCAACACAAGTTCCTATATCTGGGTGATATACCTCAGTCTGGGTGATATACTTCACAGTATGCAGGTGATACTTCGCATGACACCAGGTGATATACCTTAATACAGGCGGGCGATTCTTCTGAGATGTGAAGTGTCGCATGGGTATCATAAAGTATATCACGTGATATACTGAGAAGTATCACACGATATACTGAGAAGTATCACATGATATTCTGAGATAGAAAACCAGAGAATGAAAATTACGCTAAAAACTTACTGAAAAATTGATGAAAAATGATGAAAATGCAGAAAAAGAAGGACAAAGTCTATCTACTCTACCCCAAGGTGGGCGCCAAAAATGTACACACTAAAATGGTGCACTTCTATGAACCATTACATGCAAGGTTGCTCAAGAATGAGGCCTCACAAAGTGGCTCATATCTCTCTATGTATGGAGTTGCAAGGAACTATGATGTATTTGCTCTCAGCTAGAGCTACAAGCTTGTGACCTTGCTAGTCAACCACACAATGAGAGATTCAAATGAGGACAAGGGAAAGAGTGCCAATATCTTCAAGAATCACTATGAAAATGCAATGCAAACTAGTCTATGAAAATGAAAATGCAATGCAACTAAGCTATGAAATGGAAAGAACAAGTGTTACAAATCCCTCCTATTAAGCTATGTGAGTTAAATCTATTACATCAAAGGAAACTAAGCTATGAAATGAAGCTAAAATGCAAGAATGAAAGACTAAGAACAATGAGGTTTCCAAAAGTCTCCAAGAATTCTTGCAGCATAAGATTAGTATTCAAAACACGATATATGAAAATGAAGGAGAGAGCTTTCCTTTCATAAGAAATGCAAAGGAATGAACCATTGAGATTAAGAGGCAAAAAGTCTTAATCAATGGTGGAGCTTAAAAGAGGAGCGATCTATGTGCACAAGTATCCTCCAGTAGGAATTGACTTTGTGTCCATGTGCGACAAAAGTGATTTTTTCCTTTTTGTAAAATAGGAATAATGCTTTATTTGTGCAACTTAGGACAAGAGGAAAGGTGGGGCTTTTTATTTAATCCAAAGGGGAGGAAATATTCCTTTGAATCAAATAAAGACTTAGGATAAATGATTAGCCCATAGGATAAAATCCAATATATGATCAAAATTAAGACTTGATCAAGAAATTGATAATGTTGAAAATATTGATTATTGATAAAACTAATTCAGGATTGATAAATTAAATAAATGGGGCCCAAAGTCTAGGCGACCATTTTTGGGTGCATACATAGCGGCTCATAGCTCTCTATGCATGAAGTTGCAAGGGACTATGATGTATTTGCTCTCAGCTAGAGCTACAAGCTTGTGACCTTGCTAGTCAACTACACAACGAGAGATTCAAATGATGACAAGGGCAAGAGTGCCAATATCCTCAAGAATCACTATGAAAATGCAATGCAAACTAGTCTAGAGAAATGAAAATGAAATGCAACTAAGCTATGAAATGGAAAGAACAAGTGTTACAAATTCTTCCTATGAAGCTATGTGAAGTTATGCTATTGCATGAAAGGAAATCTAAGCTATGAAAGTCATGAAAATGAAACTACTATGTAAGAATGTAAACTAAACTATCAAG
>BSBK01009682.1:110000-160859 GCA_027943335.1 Chamaecyparis obtusa
TTATGAACATCTTTCTATTTAAAACAATGATATAAAAATTATTGCCTCAAAAAGGATAAAATTTAGACAGAACTAATGCATTTTTATTATATCATCGTTAGCATTATTCTTGTCCATCTTTACTATTTAAATATTTTTTAATTATTTAATTAGACTAATTATGCTTTAATAATTAAATTATTTTACTATTTATCCTAACTAATTCCCTAGCTTGAATATATAAATAAAATATTTTAATTAGCTTCTCTAGATGCATATACACTTCATCATTCCTCAAAAATTAAATAGAATCAAATATTTCATTTTCCTGAAGCATTTATAGGTCACCTTATGACTCCATCTGAGAAATCTAGTGCATTATATGTCAGACCCTCTCTTGACATTTCTCAATGGTTGATTTGACATTTCTCAATCCATGGAAATTTCTCGATCCTTGATTTTGCCTCATAATCCATGGAAATTTCTCAATCCTTGATTTTGACTCTTAATCCGTGGAAATTTCTCGATCCCTGATTTTGCCTCTTAATCCATGGAAATTTCTCGATCCTTGATTTTGCCTCTTAATCCGTGGAAATTTCTCGATCCTTGATTTTGCCTCTTAATCTTTGGAAATTTCTCGATCCTTGATTTTGCCTCTTAATCCTTGGAAATTTCTTGATCCTTGATTTTGCCTCATAATCCATGAAATTTCTCTATCGTTGATTTTGCCTCTTAATCCCTACCGTTGGTCAAATGTATGCAAAGTATATAAATAATATCTTTACCCCTCTTATTTTACATCTAGTACTACTATCACCCACATACCAAATCGTGGAAGAAGTCTGAAACAACAATGGAGTCTCTTGAGGTCTTTGTAATGGTATTCTTGTTTATCATTTGATATTCTGCATAGATAAAAATATTATTGTTTCTCATTTGATTTTGTGCATAGATCTTAGATTTATTTTCTGTTTGTGTGGATTATGAGTTTAGACTGTGTACAGAGATCTTAGATTGATTTCTTGTACCTGTAGATTGTGAATCTAAACTTTACAATGCATTATTTCTATTAGTATAATTATATTCTACAAAATATTTTTAACGTGAGGAACACTAAAAGTCATCCCATACTATTTTCAATTGTAGATTTTAGGGATTTCAGAATTAGGTCGCACGAAAAGTGTGCCTGGTGTTTTGGGCAGGTTTTGAATCTATGTAAGAAATCTGTAATTTGGGGGGCCTGGAGATTCGGAAACTCCAGAGGTCTAGCAAGTGGTTGCTCATCCGAGAAATAGACGACTACAGCGGAGGTACATTATCATCTACAGTTAGAATCTGTGTGCAGATCTACAGGTAGAATATGTGTCCAAGGAAGATCCACTCATTATAATGATCATAGATTCCAATTCACTCATGAAGGGTTGGTACATTATCTGATTTTTCTCAGGTTCTTAGGTGAGATTCTGCTTCAATGTCAAAATTTGAATGGGTTTCTTTTCTGGCTGAGTATCTTTAGGTTATCTTTAATGGTGATTATAGAACTCAATGGCATTGAAAATTATGATTCTTCTGATCTTTTGTCTAAGAAGAATCAAAATTCTCAATGTCTTTGAGTTCTATATAGAATTCTCAGCGAGAGAAGAATCTCTATTAGAATTCTCACATTGACGCAGAATTTCCTCTAGGAGCTCTGCTCCAGCCAAATATCCACTAGTAGCTTCAGATTCAGTACAGCCTATATATCAGTTGGAACTTGAGGAAAAGCAGTGTTGTTTAAGTATAGAACCTGTCTTCAAACTTGTCTTCATCGAAGAAGGTATTTCCATTTTGAAGAAATGAATGGCACTTCTCATTTTCTGCACTTTGCATTCTACCACTTTTTAAAATAAGTTCATTGGTTTTGAGATGGCATAATACAAAAGCATTCTTCAGAAGAGAAGCTAATTCAATACCCTCTCAGAAATCCGAGATTGCTTTGGCTGTTTATTACCGTGCAATTCTTCAGTTTGAGGCTTTCTTTCAAGCGTTGATTTGGTAACATATAACACTGTAATTTGTAAGAGGGATTTCCTGTAAACGTAAATTTATTTACATTTTAGAGTTGGACTCAGAAGCTTTAGTCGCATGTTTGGATTTTGTTTTATTTGTAAACATGGGTCATCTGAATTGAATGCAATCCATTCAGAAAATAGTTTGGGACAGATAAGGGCTGGGGCATGGATCAATTAGCAAGAGTTTGGGGTAAACGCTTGATTGGGAGATCTACTCTCTATTTAGTTCATATGATATTGGAACATTGTCTGTCAATTAAAAAATCTATTGGATGTATTACAGATTAGTGGGAGCTTACATTCTTAAAAAAGAGAGCTTTGAACAGATAAATAAAATAATAAATAAGATAATTATCATTTGACTACAAAACCATATGATATGAAAGCACGGCTGTTTCCCTTACATGCACATCTATATTGTCTGAAATTCTCTCTTTGAATGAATGAAATCAAATAATACAAGCATATTATATCAATTTACATCGTCTAATTAATAACCAATTTCAATAATACACTTACATTATATGAATTGATATCATCTAATTAATTTTCAATAATGTTTGAGATCTTATTCAAAAGAATATATATTTCCCATAATTTCATTTAACAACTATTCAACGTCATCAAAAGATGAAAGATTCATTTATTACTGAGTAATTGAAATCAGAAATCAATAAAATCTATAAAAGAAATCAACAACAGTGTTTCTAACAATGCGCTACTTTACCAGTATCAACATGTACTGAGAACAACAAATTCCCAAATAGGAAAATACAGACCAATTTTATTAGGGTATTAAATTGCTTTTTAAAGCAAAGATAATGTATTCATCTGAAATGAATGCAATCCCCAAAATGCCTCTGATGCCAATTGACAGTTTTAAATACTTATTATTAATCCTAATGAGTAGATAATAACTTGGTCAAGAATATTAAAGACCGAATTGATTTGTTTTTAGTTCCTATCATGCATATGGCAGTACGTATTGCTTAGGGCATTTTCAGTTTAGCTAGGGATCAAAACAGTTTCTTTCAACCAATTGAAAGATGTCTTTTTCTCTTATAAATTTTCTCAGCACATGTATGGGGAAGATGAACCCTATGGTGTATTAAGCGATTTCAACAATAAATGTGCCTACTGGTCAACTCATTGTAGATAGATTCAATGAACTGAAACTAAACAACAGCTGCAACCACAAACCAGAGTGAATGAAGCAGATCATGGAACTGTTGAAATTCATGGTGATGCAAAGTGCAGTATTTGAAAAACCTTTGGTTGTGAATAACAATTTAAATAAAGTCTGTGGATGTATATCCGATTGGCAGAGGGATGGATTCAATAGTGACACTACGAAATTTGTTAGGAACCATTTTGAGTCTTCTAGCGATTGCCATGTCCCACCATAAGCAAATGCCATGTCAGTTCTATCTTGACCAATCGATCAAAGCATAATGGGAGTTTTGTACAAGTTAGAAATGTCCGATAGATATGCTTGCAAATTGTGATAGAACGGGCTGTACATAGAAGAAATTTGTTAATAGGCATCAGCAATGGACAAATACATAGCCATGTGGTACTATTCCAGAACTGCTCAAATGCAATGTCATCTCCTAACAAGTTGTGCAGTATATACACAAATCTAACCTGTGCGCGCAGATGGGACTTTGGGCAGTATATAGGCATTCATCTATGCATAACTTAAGAAATGGGGTTTTGTCAGAAAGCATCCACGAAAATGTGGAAGTGTAGATTTTTTAAAAAATCTTCCAAAGAGTGTGGTTTCCAAGTTTGTAGCATTTGCTGAGTACTCACAGAATGATATGTTGAAAAGGGGTTTGAGATCATCTGTAGTTGAAAATGTAGAAGGGAGTGTTGTGTTTTCAGAATCCGAGAATTTTGGGCATACCAGTAATTAATTGTTTTTAGCATGCCAATAGATAAAAGATCTCGAAGTTACAGTGGTGAAAATGTTTTCACTAGAAAAGTGAATGGTAAAACTTCATCCATGCAGAAGTGGCTTTCTCCGCGTGGATTAACGCTTATACCATTTGCATCATATTTTAAATATAATCATTTTCCAAACTCTTTATCGTAAAAGAGAAAGAGAGAAAGAGAAATATAATCATTTTCCAAACTCTTTACTGTAAAAGAGAAAGAGAGAAAGAGACCATCATAAAGAGAGGAATTAGAATTTTACTCAAAATCTGATTATCTCAAATCGGAAGATAGACAATCCATCTTCTGCGTTTGGTTGCCATTTTCAAAATTAGAATTAGAATTGAGAAATTCCTATTTTTGTGTTTGGTTCTATAATTTAAAATTGGAATTGAAATTATTTTATTTTATTAATTTATATTTTTATATAGTAAATCATAAACAAGATTAATTTTTTGAAATTTAATTTTTTTTTCACTTATATTTTGAATAGTAAACTCAACTTTTTAAATAATTTTATAGATTATCTAAACAATATTATAACAAGAAAATAATCATTGCATTGTTTGATATCACATCAAAATATAAATAAGTCTTATAGTCCACATACATAACTAATTCTGCATAATGATCCAACAAAGTAGTGTGATTGTTGCACAAAGAAAACATCATAGAAACATGACATCAACTTTGTAGGTAGCCTCCACTTTTTCCATTGACACACTCCGGGCGGCAATAGTTGTCTCGAGCGCCTTGCAAGACTTGCACTCATCATCCACAACAGGTATATGTGTAGATAGTGCAGATGATGTAGACAGAGATGGGGCGTCATCGACCCACGAAAGTAGTCACATCCACCACCATCCTACAATATAAATCTAAGTTAGTATTGCTATAATGACTAGTATTTATTCTTTGTAAACATTTAAATATAGTGCAATTAAAAACCTTTTTCTTATTTATGCAAGTCCAAAATTTACACTCTGGATTAGTGTTTGTGTGTGACCTCCTCAACACGCAGTGCACTCCATCACCACAATCACACATAGGGACATTTATCATAGCCATCACCACTGTATCAAATTTTTTTTTGTTCATTCATACTATTGAAGCAATCAAACTTGAAATTGGAGACACATAACAACATCCATATAACAACATGACTATTTTCTATCAGTACAAAATGAAAAAGTTTCATTTATGTTCAAATTAAAAAAAATATAATGAAACATCTTTAGCATGAGATAGAAGATGGGGAAGAAAAATATCCATGAACTGAATGGTGGTGTGAAAATACACTGTTAAATAAGAAAACATGGGGAAATCCAAGCTCTAAGCTCTTATGCCTCTCATTTGGAGAGAAATCATCTCATCACTCATTCATTCTTTCCATTACTATTTGTATTGTTAGATGGTCAATCCTACCTCTACAAACTAAACATGATAGAAAAACAAAAATTTGTTCATTTTTAAATGGAATACACCAAGGAGTACCATTACAAATATTGACCGTTTACAAACATGAACAGTAAACAATCATATATAGCTCATTTTTTTATCATCATATGTGGAGTCTCGCACATTTGTGTACATTAGATTTTTTTATCAGATAGTTCATTTCATTTGATGGTGTACATTTTTTTTTGCATCAAGATTTTGGATCACACTCTGTGATCCATCATCAGGATGAAAGAGAGCAAAATGATTGAAATAGAACAAAATGATGGACTTTTCTTTCAATCCTTTTTCTCGCTTTCATCCTGATGAAGGATCACAGAGTGTAATCAGAAATGTTGATGCCAAAACTATCTACACAATCGAATCCAAAATCTATTTCAAACATTTTTAATATTAGCATATGTGTAGTCTCACAATATCATCATATGTGTAGTCTCAAAACTATCCATTTATGTTTTTGTACCTATCATGTGGTTTTGAAAAATGAATGAAATATGAAAAGAAATTCAAGATGAAAAAGAGCATTGAACAAAGTAGAATTATTCCAGTTAATTTCGTAATGCAATAGTAATAACAAGATGGTTAGGGTATATACATATAACATGAGACAAAATCATAAACAATAGACTCATCTACCAAAACACATTTATATCACCATCTCTTTTGAAGAGCTAGAAATGGATAATTCTGAGAGTACACCTTGACAATGCATTAAATTAAGCATTCATGTGGTACTCCTTAGTGTATTCCACTTAAATATGTTAGAAGCAACAAGACTAACAAATGCAATAATATGTCTATAAACTTTCACAGTCATACTGAATCACAAGAGTTGAAAGAGAGAATAAGTAATCTGCGATTTACTCAAATAAATAATTAATGCATTTAACATAATTTATTTTAATGTAATAGTACCAAAATGATTAAGGTCTTCGTCCAAATCATAAATTTACAGCTTACGTCCCCATATTTTAAATGCAATAGAGTTCCTTACAAACATCCAGGGACATCCACATAATATAAAATATAGATCCTCCTTGTTAGAGAAGGAAAAATACAAAAAACCCCTAGGAAGAGTAGTAATGTCAACTTGACCCTTTAGCTTCCATTTCCCTTTAACCATCTATCTAACAATCTCAAAGTTGGGTCGAGGGCCCAAAAATTTCCCAACCAGGGTAAGATCCATTGCAGAAATAGAATGGTCAACTTGAGAGTCATGGACACAATTTTAAAACTCACCACTCTGTTGATTTGTGTTACAAGTAATAGGAAAAAAAAGATGATTTACTATTAGATTTTAGTCTGAAGAGGGAAAACCATTTCACCTAAGGGGCACGAACCTCCCTCGAGTTGAGGTTTTCAAAACCACGTGAATCCCCCCTAGAGGATCCCCTGGATAAATGAAAATAACATCATCACATGGGTCCCCATTCAAATCTTTTCCATCATAGGCATCCAGTGTTGATGAGTTATCCTTGTTTCCAATATCACTAAGAGCCCCACTAACCTACCCCTCAATATTTCCTTGTGATCCACTGCCAAAGCCTCTTGAAATCCCCTACGAACCACCCAAGCAGGAAGCCTGACCACTACTGCTAGATTTTCCGCCCAAAGCACCATTCAAGTTCACCATTGTATATTTTGAAGATCTATAGTTGCAAGGGAAAGTAATTGTTATCAGAAAAGTTTTTGGTGTTTCCATTAATGCCAAAGTGGGATATTTTTGGCATAACTGATGCAGCGACAATTGAGTGTTGTGTAGTATAAAGTTGATGACAAGGAGATCAATTATTGTGTTTTCATTAATGTCAACTTAGTGTTGTGTTGGTTGATATTGTTCAAGGTGAGCTGATGAGTGTTTTATTAGTTGAATCCAATTTTAGAGAAGGAGTTGGAGTGTGCATTCTTTATAGGTGACTCAAAGCTATCCCTAGATGGTGTATATTGGATCACAGAGGTTGGAAACATTAATGTAGTGAGTTAGCATTGATTGAAGGTTGATAGAGAAGCCAGAAGAACAGAGAGTGACATATGATGATTGATTTGAGCATTCTATAGAAATCAATGTGAATTTAGGTGTTGTGGTTCAGTCATAAATATTTTAACTAAGATATGAGATTGATATTGCAACCACAAGATGATTCAAGGAGTACCACAAGGCATAGTTTTAATAACTAGAAGATCATTCTATATAGAATAGAAAAGTCTTTGAAAGAACTGGTGTTAGATACTTGAGATAAATTAATATATCCTTGAGATAAATTAATATTTCTATACAACCATTATTATCACAAGTTAACTTCTAGCTATCTTTTAAACAAGATAAGAGGCATAGTAATTATGTATAGATTTATGGTTCATGGTTCTTAGAAGCTAAAATAAAAATTTTGTACAACATTAGTAAACATTTTACACTAAGAAACTAAAACATAATAGACTTGTACTTTTGAAAACAATCTATTGGAACACACAATCCAACTTGTTATAGATAATTGCTTTCTACAAACATCATCATTTATCTTCCATAAATTACATATACATGCTTTTACATGAAGAGTAACCTAAGACATATTTTGTAGGAGTTGTTCATACAATATTCGTACTAAGAGAGAACATGTCTTATTTTACTTAAGGTTTCAAACTGAAATAAGAAGAGTTCATTCAAACTTTTTGTTTACCAAAATAAATTTGTTAGGAAAAAGAGTATCCTGCTTATTCCATCTAATATTTTCGTGGAAATTTGAATGTAATTATTTCTTCTAGTTGTCTCAAGTAGATCAAATTGAAACAGCTTAACTTACCATATAATCTCTTTGTGGCACACTAGAACATTAGAATTCATCTCGTAATACATGTTCCTAATATTGTCTAGTCAAATTGCATACATTTCTTCGCTATTAGTAAGGCTTATTCTCTTACACACTATTATAGTTAACCATTTACAAGACATTGTTAGTTCTATGCAACTCAAGTAATAGTTACATTATCCATTAAGCATCAGTGTTATTCAATCTATTCTGTGTTTTAATTAAAAGATGTATTTTATTAAATTCCTTTGTACTCTAAACAATCTTGTACACACACTTCCTTATTCATACCCATATTTTAACTTTCTCATGTATAAAACATTTCTTTTATTTAACAAGATGTGAGAAGAAATCCTTTTTAGGAGAAGACTAACCCTTTTTACGAGCTTACTCGAAATATACCGACTTAATATTTATAGTGATTCTTATTCTCAAGTAACCACTTCAAAAGACAATAAAGATAACATTTTCTTTTAGTTAGATACAATTTCCCAAAGTCCTTTCCAATGGTAAAACATGTTAAGTAATTACCACAAATAAGTTTCTTAGACTTCCCTCTACACTATGTTTTCTAAATCATGTATTGTAATATAAGGTATCCTAATCCTAGAGTTTTTTCAAGAATAAGAATGCATACGATTATGAATCATGATTAAGGTCATTATCTCTTTAGCCTTATAGAGTGTCCATTAACATAATCATAACTTGCCTCATGTTAGAGGTACAAACACTTATCCTCTTAGGATCACATTAGCATTAATAATCAAAGCAACACAAATCATGGAATTAACTTAAGAAAGTAGAGTGTCCCATATTTCAAGTTTAACTTAGCCCTATTTAGGAAAACATGAAAGCAACAAAAGATAGGGTTTAGCAGCATTTGAGTTTCTTTAATAATAGAAAATGAAGCACAATTACGAGCTGCAAGATCTCAAATCGAGTCATTTTGATTCAAAATAAATAAATAAAACATAAGTATTTGACACAAGATAAGTCCATTTTTGAAGAATACATGGACTTTCCAAGAAAACACGAGATCAAAAGACTATAGCATTCTTTCCTATGATTCAAGTTTTACTAATCATTTAGGAAACATCAAAGGGTCAACATAGAAAAGTATAGATTATACATGGGCCATCTACGAGTCCCAAAGTTCCCAATGTGGAAACCTAGGGCTCTGATACTAAATGTAACACCCCGCCAGGGAACATAGAAGGTTGAGGCTAATATCCTGCTTAATTTTCTTTTTTCAAACTTTACTTACTTAAATAGGTATATCACATTATAAAATTAGGTTAAAATCGGACATGCCTCTAGGTTCCCTAACGTTGTTACCAACGTTATTTGCACATTTTATTCAATGCTTTGCTACTTGATTAGATACATACATGAAGCCATCAATTTAGAGTTACATAAGTTACTTATGCCTTAAGTAAACAAGTTACATGGTTTACTTTTATCCATTCATCTTATCCTATTATGACTATTATTTACTATCATCTTTAACATGAGTATACATTTATGCATCACATATATGTGAATAGTTTACAACAAGGTTTAAACTTTTAAATTACATCTTATGACTAAGTATTTGATTATCCACTTTTCCTAAAATTACATGTGTGAATATTTAACTTATTTCTTTATAGATTAACATTTGTAATAAGGAACCATTATTGCCTTTATTGAATTCCACACTTACTTAAGATTGCATCATGAACTTGCTGTAGTACTCAAGAATATAAACCACATCATACAAGGAATTTATAATATACATTATTTCACATTGAACATAAAATAGGACTTGCAAGACATTTCCTTAGAAAACTACATCTTTAAAGATAACATTTTTAACCCTTTTCTTCCTCCTAGAGATACCCTTTTCCATTTCTTTACAAATTACATAGAGTCTCGAGTCTCCTTCAAGAGCTCACAAAATTAGTACATAAGATATCATTATTTTAGAAGCCGCATAGAATCATCACTTTTGTAATACAATATTTTAAAATGAAAGATATAATGATATGCTCTTCAATAGCTTCAGGCAGGGATTGAATGCATGTCATCCATGAGACCATGAACAATACCTTGATATATTGCCACCCAACCATGTGGATCCACAAATGTCCACTCCCTTGTGCTAGGAGATAGAACCAAATACCACACAAGAAATCTAGGGTTGTCTAAGGATGTGGGATATCCCTTACCAATACAACAAAGAAATCGAAGCTCAAACAAGTTGTAAATATCACAACATGAATTTCAAAGTACAAATATAAAAGCACCAATATCACAACACAATTATCAAAGCATAAGAGGAGAGTTCTCTAGAGTACAGTCTAGGTGAGTGTCATTGAATAGTCCTTTATGTTGGAATCCTTCCTAGCAGTCATGTACTTTGGTGCCCTCATACGGCCTACCCCAGTAGCTATAATGACCCCATTACTCCAACATGACCTATGCAGACTATTAATCTATATTTTATCTTATTAATAGATTTTATTTTAAACACTTACCCATTCCCAATAATTTTAATTAATGTTAGGTTTTTATTTAAACATAACTCACCCAAAGGCTATCCTAGTGACCTCCACAGCCTAGGATCCTGCAGTGAGCCACTCACCTCTAAGTGCATCTAGGAGGCCTACTCACACAAAAAACATATGGGGAAATTCAAGACTCTACAAAAAGACATCCCTCCCTTAGGTTCTCAAGTGTTTTCCTATGATCCACATCATCGAGACAAAACCTAACCCTAAAATGCAGTATGATGGTATAACAAGAATGAATATCTCAACAAATCTCTTTGGAGATACTCCTCCACACTCTTCCATTACAGTGAGAAACATAAGAAAATAAAAGTACAATAAACTATAAAATAATGAATATTTAAGGGGATAAGAATGTACTATAAACTAATAATCTTGCAGGTGTACACACTAAAATATGCACTTCTATGAACCATTACTTGCAAGGTTACTCAAGAGTGAGGCCTCACAAAGCGGCTCATAGCTCTCTATGCATGGAGTTGCAAGGGACTATGAGTTTTGCTCTCAGCTAGAGCTACAAGAAAGTGACCTTGCTAGTCAACCACACAATGAGAGATTCACAATGAAGACAAGGGCAACAATGCCAATATCTCCAAGAATCCAATATGAAATGCAATGCAATGCAACTAAGATGAAGATGCAAATGTGCAAGCTATGCTATGAAAATGGAAGTACAAACTAAGCTATGAAAGGAAATAGCAATGGACTACAATGCCTCCTATTTAAACTATGTGAGCTTATTCTATTGCATAAAAGGAAATCTAATCTATGATGCCATGAATGTAACTATGAAAGCAAAACTATTATGAAATGCAACTAAAATGATGAAAGCAACAAGTCTTCAATGTCTTCAAAAAGCTCCAAATGTACCTAGAAAACCTACAGCATAACAATAGCATAAAACATGGATATATAAATGAAGGAGAGAGCTCTCCTTTTATAAGAGATGAGGAGAAATGGACCATGGAGATTAAGAGGCAAAAGGTCTTAATCAGCGGTGGAGCTTGAAAGAGGAGCAATCCATGTGCACAAACATCCTCCAATGAGAGTGAAGTGTTGACTTTTGAGCCTCATGTGAGACAAAAGTGCTTTTTCCCTTTTTATAAAATAGGAATAATACTTTATTTGTGCAACATAGGATAAGAGGAAAGTGGGGGCTTTTTATTTATTAAAAGGGGAGGAAATATTCCTTTTAAATAAATAAAGACTTAGGATAAATGGTTAGCCCAAGGATAAAAATCCAATATATGATCGAAATTAAGATTTGATCAAGAAATTGATATTGTTCAAAATATTGATTATTGATCAAAATGATTCAGGATTGATAAATCAAATAAATGGGGCCCAAAGTCTAGGCGACCATTTTTGGGTGCATACATTTGCCCCTCTTTGACTAATGTGTGATCGATTTGGGAACACATGCAGTCAAAGAATGAAGTTCAAATGTGAGATCGATTTGGGATCACAAAACAACTCAGATATGAGGTCGATTCGGGATCACATCTGGACAAACATAAACAAAAGCTTAGACCAACACCGTCGCTGCTAGGTGCAAATCAAGCTTTAGACAAAACTATCACCGTCGCTGCTAGGCAATAATCAATGTCTAAAAATGGGAGATAAGAATCTCAAATTTTGAGCAAAAGCTCACAAAAGATGTCTGAATCAAGAGAATCAAGGAAATCAGGGATGAGAATCCCACAAATACTGCCCCCTCGGAATCGAAATCGAAATCAGGTAGAGGAGAGACAGCAAATCGATAAAGATTTGATCAAATCAGAATGAAATCACAATCGAAGGTAAGGGTCAATAGGTTAACCATTAGGCAAGGAAAACATGCCCCAGCCTGACTAAAAAGATGCAGTCAAACATGAGAAATGAGGGAATGGAATGAATATGAATGAAAGACTAGAAGGTTGGAAGACATGGAAATGAAGAAATGACGATGCCCCAACAAAGATCGAAGGATTAGGCCTCAAAAGATCAGCCGACTGCGCAGAAGGGGGGAAGAAATTTTGAAACACGACTCGGATTTCGATTTCGAGTCTGAAAATGGATAGAAAATGATGTGATATGAAAGACCAGAAATGAAAGATATGATCAAGAAGAATCAGAAAATGAGCACAGTTGACCAACTAGTCCGTAGATGATAAAAAGGAGAGCTCTCTCCATATGCAAGATGCAAAAACTAATCTAACATGAACCTAAAAATGCAAGCTACTATGAAAGTGGTTGACTTGCAAGGTCACAACGCTTATAGACATCTGATTATCATCATCGAACGTTATTGGTAGCGTCGTAAGATCATACAATGCACACTAGCATAACTATGTGGATATGAATATGATCTTTATCAGATAGAAATGTGGGAATCCCACCTAGGCATCAAAAGACATATAGGTCAAGATGACTAGTGCAGTGAGATCACCTAAATTTGATATAGCGAGATTATGCTTGTATCAAGACACATGAAAGTCAGGATAGCTAAAAGCATGCACTCGCAAAACAGTCAAGGATAATACCTCGTCAATCCATAGTGTCAAGTAAGACTAGCATAAATGCTCATGACAGTTAGGATCAACAAAATATACCCACAAGTAGATAAAGAAAGAAAACATGTTCTCATTCCCTCAGTCTTCTAGCTATGCATCATCGAAAACTTCTCAGGGAGAGACCACTCATCAAAGAAATCCTCATAGACAGCACACAAAGAGAAAATAAAGTCACCATATCGCAAGCGAATTGATTGTTTAAGTGTGTGTGTGTTGGTCATAGAGTCAAACTCTAAGTATCGCATCTGCTTAGTGAGAAATATCACATCATACGAGACTGTTGGGTAAGACATCTGATAAGTGTTAAGAAACACTCGACGCAAGGGTAGTGTTGAGAAACACTATTTGAAATTTTTTTTGGGACTTTTTATGCTTTTTAGGATTTTTTCAGCATCATATATCAATTTTTTTGGTATTTTTTTAGGATCATAAAATATGTACAAAAGATGCCCCCAGATAGAATGGGCATCAAACTCTTTAAGCAAGATCACATCGTGCAGTCCCAATGTCTAGTAAGGTGAAAGACAAGATGGATTAGCAAGTTGGTGACTGAAATGGAGGGAAGAAATCCTCAAGGTCAAACTCCTCAAGAGTACCCAAGCTAGGGAAAAATTGTTGTCATGCAAAGCACATTTGGATAAGCAATGAAAGGCCAGCATGGGATAAGCCTCAAAAGTGTAATGAAAAAGAAGGAAAGGATGCAGTCCAAAGGAGTAGACATGTCAAGAGGCTTCATAGCATCATGTTTTACTTTTATTTTTATTTTTAGATCAAGACCAAAGGGGAAAAGGATAGCAAAAGGCTAGAATGAATGAAGGAAAATGAATATGAAGGCTAAACATGAATGAAAGAAAAATCATCGTAAGATAGCTCACAAGATAGCCAAATGTTCATGTATAGGTCAACATTGTCAAGATCAAAGAGAGAAGATGGAATGGATGAAATATGTAGAAGAACTACGCATGATGCCTGATTGTCAGGTTTTCATCATGGTAATTATCCAAGGTGCCACAAGAGAGTGGTTTTCACCATAGGATGAATTTATTTCTCTTTACTTTTGCTACCAAGGTGCCTGTTTCCAGGTTTTCACCATGGCACATTTTTAATTTTTTTCATTTTTTTTCATTTTATTTTATTTTTATTTTATTTTTTGAATTTTTTTTATTTTTTGAATTTTTTTTCTATTTTTTGGAAGAATGAAAGCTTTTTAGATAATGCTCCTTGAAAGGATAAATCATTGATATACCAAGGATCCAAAATGATATGCTCAAAGATGCTGAAGGGGAAAGGAAAATGCATGAGGAATAGGCAAATGAGGAAAAAAATGATAGAAGGTGGAAGGATAATGAATGGAAGGAATGTGAAAAGATAGATGGAAAGAAAGGTAAGATCAACGTCAATACACACCTTGAAGGGTGATGGGAAAAATGGAGGAAACATAAACCATATTCTAGTCCAAGTGCGAATCATATTCTAGTTCATTATTGCTATCTGACTCCTCAAAGAGTGGATTGGTGTACTTGTTATAATTCTCAAATGTGAATGAAGGAATACGAGAAGGAATATGATGAATGTTTAGCAAAGGTTGTGGTTTAGGCACATGGAATGAAAGATCATTTTTGGAAGAAGATGAAGTGGAAGCCTTTGGAAGCTTGAATGTCAACTTCACTTTTTGTTCGATATTAGACTCTTTCAAGAGAGACTTTGGAATCCATATAGCCTTAGGCTTTTCATTTATTTTTGATGATTTAGAGAGAATATCTTTAATAATGGATTTTGGAACCCATACTTGTCTTGTAGTTTTCTTTTTAGATATCTCTTTTGACTTTATATATCCATGTCGATTAGAGGGGACATGGTGATCTTCTTTTTTTGATGGATTCTTATATTGCTTCTTTTTCTTGTATTGAACATTCAAGTTACTTCCAAAAGACTTGGGACTTGTGGAAGAAGAAGGAGGATATGACCGGTTTAGATGGGTGGGTGGATGAAAGGGATTCAAGGGTATGCATCTATGTTGATCTTGAGAAAAGATAGGAGATGGAGGGATGTAAGGACCCAAAATGGATGACAAATTAGGATAATTAGGAAGGGAAAGTGAAGGGACATAAGGACCCAAGATGGAGGGAAGACATGAAGCCCTTAGCAGTGGTGGAGGAGGTCCAAGGATGGATGTGGAAGATACAAAAGGATAATCAATAAGTTCATCAGCGTCTATATCACAACCAAGGATATCAACATCTTTAGAATGAGCATTAGGATTTTCAACAGGATCATGCACATCTTGAATAGGAGCACCTTCTTTGATAGGATTGTTCGTAGCTTGCGAAGACTTAGGAGGAGTAGAAAGTGGAAGTGAACATGGAGTGGTAGAACAAGAAGATGGAAGACTTTGATCTTGACAAGTATCGTTGGGTAGCATAAGCGTATCAACTTTCTTTTGATTTTCAATAGGCTTAACATCAGAAGTAACAACACCATTTTTAATAACCTTAATGGAAGTATCATCTTTCGAAAGTGCAAGTGTAGTAAGGTTATTTTGATTGTCAACAAGCTCAATAGTGTAAGTAGTAGCTTGATCTTGCTTAGGAGATGGTGGAATGAATGCAGAAGAGCGTAGAGGATCAAAAGAACCATGAAGCAGATCAGAGACATCATGAAAAGGATTGGATGACATGAAGGGTTCTTGATCTTGATCTTTCTTTATATTATCTTCTTTATCATTTTTAGAGTCCTCTTGACATGGAGCCACTTCTAAGGACAAGGAAGCAGGTTGGGATTGTATAGAAGACTTTGGAAGAGATGGTGAAGGACTAGCTAAAATAGGCATTATAGCGGATGAAGGCTTAGGCTCTTTAGGTTTAGCATTATTGAAAGTATTTTTAGCCAAGTGAAGGTTAGCTTGAGTTTCTTTAAGAGGTAGCCCTTGAGGATAACTATAGGGAACTGCATGGAAAGCCTTAGGATATTTGTTGGATGAAAGATTTGTGCTCTTAAGGCTCCTTGAAGGCTTTGTGAAAGATTTGGAAGACTTAGGAGCTTTAGGAGATGTGTGGATATTGGAGGAAGTAGAGGATGGAAGGGGACCATCACAAGACAAAGGTTCAGCATTAACATGATCTTGCTGGAGAGTGTAATCTTTATTTTTAGCATGAGAGTTTTTAGACAAGACATGCTCATAGTATCTTCGTTTATAATCAGCACGGAAAGCTTTCTCTTCCTCAATAGAAGTAGATGTATCATATTGTTCACAACAAATATCATAATTCCTCTCAAAATCAGAATCATAGGGATCACCATCACAATCTATCCAATAGGATGACCCTTTAGTAAGCCTAAGCACACGACGAGGAGGACTCTTAGGAATAGAGGTGCCATAAGTATTGCTACATTGTCCATCATCATAGTCATCATAGTCATCATAGGTGGGTGTATCACTCTTTGTGGAAGAGACATCACAAGGACTATCACGTTTCTCTTTATGGTATGTCTTCTGAAGAGAAGTAAGACTCTTAGGAGAAGTAGAAGAAGAATGAGATCGTGAAGAAGAGGAAAATGAAGACCTAGTGGAAGAAGAATACTTGGATAATGAGGAATTCGAATGATGTTTAGAAGAGTCATGATAAGATTTGGAAGATGAAGAATGTGAATAGTGTTTAGAAGAATCATGATAAGATTTAGAAGATGAAGAATGAGAATGATGTCTGGAAGAGTCATGATAAGACTTGGAAGGTGAAGAAGAATGAGAAGGTTTAGATGATGAAGAATGTTTGGAAGAAGAAGATCGTGATATGATCATGTTTATGATTCTAGCAAAGGCATCTGATTTAATCATCTTTTCTTTTATTTTTGCTATAAATTTATCACTCATGAGAATTTTGGAGGAACAACACTTTTCGAATATGTCAATGAGCTCAAGATCATCTATTCTTAAGAGAGGTTCCTTAACAAGATAGTCAAGATTCATGGTTATAGAAGAGGAGGAATCAAGCATGGAAGAAATGAATAGATGAATAGAAGAAAGTAGACTAGATAATAAGAGGAAAAGAATCAAGAAGAAGAAGAAGAATTTCCCATGGGAGTAGAAGACTTTAGAAGAACATGGAAAATGGAGAAGAAAGAAGAAGACTAAGAGCCATCTTGTGCAATTGATACCATAATGTTCATTGAGATGTTGAGCAACATGACAACACCTAGGATCTAAGATCTAGACTGACCAAGGAAGACTGAAAATAGAAGACCCTTGGTAATAGGATGACCTCACAAAATGTCAACACCAAACTAGGATAATCAAAGTTCTCTATTGTCCAAAGAGAAATGAAAAGATAGAAGAAGGGGCTTTACCAACACTATCAAAGAGGTGCTTCAAATCAAAGGGTGACTACCCTTGCACTTTTGAACCAGGAGGTTGGGCTAGGCCAAAATATAATTGAAATTGAGATTAAATAAAAATTATTTGGACAATAAGAGTACTAAAATTCTCCAAGAATGTGACTAACAATTCTAGAGATAGGCTTTCTCACCAAGAATGGACAAATGCGATACTGATGTTGATTTTGACCAATTTGTGCAAATTTTGAATCTAAGGGTGAAAATGTCTGATTTCAATCACAATTTTAACAGCATTTGGATAGGTTTGCAAACAGTAGGGGATCAAACATGTCTCCAAACACTTGAAACAAGGGCAAAAGCAACCTTGCCAAGACAAACACTTGTGATATCAAAATTAAAAAAACACCCTATGAATGCTACCGATTGTTTGTATGTTAAGAACGTTTACACTGGTATCACACAATCGAAGACACTTCAAGCAATATCTACCTACAAGACAAGGCTCATTACTTATCAACTTAGCCCACAACTTGATGCCCCCTTGCCTCACACCAAGTGGTTTCCCACAAGAGATATTGGCTTTGTCATGGAAGTGTCAAACAACACAACCAAAGGGACACATATGGTGAGTATCTTAAGGTGATCCGGGTAAACTACTTGGATCAATCCTTGCACTAAGAAGATAAGCGGCTAAAATAAGGTGGCTTCTATCTAATGGTTCTTAATAAGGATTTCCATTCACAACACCCCTCTTGATCCTCGTAAAGGACTAGGACCTCGCAGCCTCAAGAGTACCTTAAGCATTCTTGCTCAATGTTTTCCTCATGGTCACAATCCCACAAGTACTTACATCAAGCGAAGACAAGTGTTATGTCTACCAAGGTTTTTGGTGTCCTTGATAGCCTTGAGATTATAGTGAGTTGGAATCACTCGCCACCAAGGAAAATGATGACAAGGTTGTCCCCACTTGAGTCGTTCCTCTTGATTGCTCAAGAGCAGGCCCGCTAAAAGATTCCTAAACTAAATAAAAATGGATCAAATCTTGAGGTTCAAAGTTTTTGATTCACCACAAGGGTGAAGAGCATACTCCCCTATCTCAAGAATCTTTCCCAAACACACCAAGCAAAGAGATCAATTACCCCCTTGCTTCCAAAACCTTAAGATGGGTCAAGATTTTCTGATTCACCTAAAGGTGAAGAGCATACTTCTCCTACCACCTCAAGATCCCTTTCACAAGGTATTAAGATTCCTAATACAATTAGTGAATGCCACAAATGAAAGGAAAATAACAACAAGCAAAAAATGAAAAAAAATAAAAAATTTTGTTTTTATGCTTGGGCAGCCCTGCAAAAACTGTTAGTAGCCCTCTTTGACATGCATTCTTTTGAAAAATTTCAAGTAATGAGAGCACCTACAACCACAACTTGTTAGACCAACAAGAGTTAGGAGAATCAAAATCCAAAATCTACCAATGATTAGTACATGAAAAATTAGATAATCTACAAAAATAGCTGATCAAATGATAAAATCTGAAAATGAAACCATCATGGTTGGATTAGGCTCGGAAAGACCTTTCCAACGATATATCACACTTAAACTTTTGATACCATTTGCAAAATTTCAAAAAAAAAATGGGCACCCATTTTCCAGAGTGGCACAGATTTGAAAACGCTAGAAATTTTAGAAAATTTCAAAAAGATAGCTAACAACCTAAAACTTGCAAGATACAAAATAGTTCACTGTTAGATCAGGCGATATACCTCAGACTTCACTAGTATCGTGCGATACTCCTTCCTATAGCCAGGCGATACTTCGCCCGATGCCAGGCGATAGACTTCAATATAGGTGTGCGATACTTTTTCCACGTGAACTATCGCACCAAGACAGGAAGTATATCGCGCGATATTTCTGAGAAGTGTCGCGCGATAATCTGAGACAGAAAACCAGAGACGCAGATTTTTTTGAAAATTAATCCGAAAATGACGAAAAATGCATCAAATGAAAGGACAAAGCTATCTACTCTGCCCCACGGTGGGCGCCAGAAATGTACACACTAAAATATGCACTTCTATGAACCATTACATGCAAGGTTACTCAAGAGTGAGGCCTCACAAAGCGGCTCATAGCTCTCTATACATGGAGTTGCAAGGGACTATGAGTTTTGCTCTCAGTTAGAGCTACAAGAAAGTGACCTTGCTAGTCAACCATACAATGAGAGATTCAAGTGAAGACAAGGGCAAGAGTGCCAATATCTCCAAGAATCTAAATGAAAGATGCAATGCAAATGCAACTAGTATGAATGTGCAAGACTAATCTATCAAATGAAGTGCAAACTAAGCTATGAAAAGAAGTACAATAGATTCCAAACCCCTAATTAAGCTATGTGAGATCTATTCTATTGCATAAAAAGGAAATCTAATCTATGATGCCATTATTATGCAACTAAGAAAGCAAATATGCAACTAAATGATGAAATGAGGCAAGTCTTCAATGTCTTCAAACTCCAAATGCACTTAAAATCTGCAGCATAACATTAGCATAAAACATGGATATATGCAAATGAAGGAGAGAGCTCTCCTTTTATAAGAAATGAGGTGAAATGGACCATTGAGATTAAGAGGCAAAAGTCTCAATCAGCGGTGGAAGTTGAAAGAGGAGCAATCCATGTGCACAAGTATCCTCCAATGAGAGTGAAGTGTTGACTTTTGAGTCTCATGTGAGACAAAAAGTGCTTTTTCCCTTTTTATAAAATAGGAATAATGTTTTATTTGTGCAACTTAGGATAAGAGGAAAAGTGCGGGCTTTTTATTTATTAAAAGGGGAGGAAATATTCCTTTTAAATAAATAAAGACTTAGGATAAATGGTTAGCCCATAGGATAAAAATCCAATATATGATCGAATTTAAGATTTGATCAAGAAATTGATAATGTTGAAAATATTGATTAATGATCAAAATGATTCAGGATTGATAAATTGAATAAATGGGGCCCAAAGTCTAGGCGACCATTTTAGGGTGCATACAGCAGGGACCTATGAATCAAGGAGAAGACACAGTAATCTTGTCTCAAAACGGTAGCAAAATAAAGGCATATTTAAGAGTTTATGAGTCTTCTCTTGTGGGTTGGTTGCAAGAGGGATATTGGTCAAGAGAGGAGTAAATGTGAGTTTCAGATGCTTTCTATTGGAATTAGGAGAGATAGGTACTAAGAGGGGAGGGGTGAATTAGTGCCCACAAAAACTTTAACTCATTAACCTTTCAGATCTACAACAACAAACAGTGATAACCTTCCAAAATAACTTGTATCTAATACATGTATCATTCATCCATTCAACTTCTGAAAGTAAATAACATGAAATCAACAATATAATAGTCACATAACACAAGTATTTTGGTAACGTAGAAACCCTTGTTAGAAGTTAAAAACTACGGTGGGGATGACACCCACAAATTCTTCACTACTATAGATAGAAAAGGTTTGCATGTTAGGGCTACAAGTTTTGATCACTTCTGGTGATCTTACCCTATTAGGAGTAACATGTTAGATCAGCTAGATCTAAATAGTTATAGGATTTTAACAACACAAATGAAGTGTGCACTCGGTTAAGAGATTTACATAAGACTGTCAATTCTACTCTGTTAAGAGATTTAGCCAAAACTTTATTACAATTGTTAGAAAGCAATAGGCAATTATCTGCTAAATTGACAAATTAATTGTCTGATACAGATCAATAAGTACTGAATATATTTCACCTTTACTATGATGAATCTTTTCTCTAAACTGCTTGGTTAGCCTTCTCTGATTCTGCTTAATCTGATCTCCTCTGTATATTGTTCTCCTCTATCAACTGATAGTCTTGAAGTTAGGCAAGTGCTTCAAGTGCTCCTTAATTCATACATCAGTTCACATCACAAATGATGAAAACATACATTTATATAGCATACTACTTTATGCTGCTTTAACAAAATTAGGTTAAAAATCTTAGACAAAAACCTAGGATCTACGGTATAGAAAAATGACCTAGATCAAACTATTACATAAGATATACATTGCATTTAATGAATATCTTCACAATAAATATTTCTTGATCTTGGTAAAACATTTTCTGATATGTTCTAATCATTTGCATAGAATAACGTGCCATTCCTAATTACTATGCTATTTCCTGTGATCATCGATAAACACTGTATAAACTGACCGATGTTTACTATTGCTCGGTGTTGGTGTCTGCTGGTGCTCAGTAAATTGTCTGATGCTCAGTGTAAATGCTCAACTGACTAGTCTATTTTGCTTCTAGTTACTGACTAGCTCAATTTAAGTAACTGACTGATACCTTTGATAACCTTTGGTACTGATGAAAACCTTTAATGCTCAATAGAGATAACAATTTCTAGTGGTTGGAAACATAAGGGCCCCCTTTTATGTGTGAGTCTATTGATTTTTTTTCAATGATATATGCATGACTATTTCTGCAAACATACGTATGACTATCATAAAAATATAGTCTTAGTACGGGGACCATAACTTCTATTTTAATTGTTGGATTTTCCTAATTTTTGGATATGTTTGAGTAAACTTAATTACGCACATCCTCACTAGAGAGATTTTCTAAATAAAATTTGGTTCAAAAGTTACATACACCAGAGTACAGGTATAGAAAAATAAACCAGTAAATTTTGTAGAAGATCAACACAATAAGCATTCATAGAGACAAGATATTTTTCCTATATCCTCTTGAAAACGTAAAGGTTCCAAAACCTCATTAAAAAATTGAAATCAATTCATAATCCAGCAAATCCTTTTCAGAAGACACAATTCTTTTTTTAGAAAATAAATGCATAACTTATGCAAACTGGAATACTTTGTCCATTTCCAATTATCATTTGGCATTATCACCCTAATACTATTACATTCCTTAATTACATTTTATTTAATGTATAAAAACACACACAGATAGATTTAATATTACTAGTATATACATATATATATTTCTAATTATAGGAAGTTTGGTGGGTTCCAGACCCTGCCTGAGATCTTATGGAGATATTCCTTTACAATATGATTGATTTTGACTGTAATTTTCTCCAACTTTTGATCACCTCCTAGCCTACTACACTCTTCCTAATTCCTCTCCCTTCAATCCTTCATTTAAAAAGCTTACCTCATTGCTAACTTGGGACCCCTCATAAGCAAGAGGTCTCGAGTTCAATCCCCTCCCCAACATGACTTAGAGAGAATTGTAGGAGAGAAGAAGGAGCAAATATAGGGATTAGATATTAGGTTTTATTGTTATTTATTATATTCTTAACTTTTATTATATTTGATTTACCTTTATTTGCACACTTCTTTCAAAATATATTTTAACTTCATTTATTAAATTCATTTAATAGATTCACACACAATGGATACAACACTTTTATATACAAATATATCTAATTAGGGGTGAAATGAAGCTTAATAATGCATATAACATTCCCCTAATCATGTGTAATTTTGAATTGAATTGACAAGTAATATAAATCTATAAATGCATAAAATTAGATAAGAGAAAGTAGATACCTCATATTGAAACTAATCTAGAAATACATGTTGTCTAATGCATGTGCATAGTTTCAGGGAATTCTACAACCTGCTCTGGACTAGAAATGCCAAGATAGAGAAAACCCAAAAAAAATTTGTCTTTCTGAAGGTAGGTCAACCTTGACCCAAATAGCGGGGCACAATCTCACCCTAGGGCACAATTTTACCCCTCACTGAAGGTTGACCTTAACCCGAAAGAGCTCCAACATAAATTTAGTTTGCGGATCTTGGAAGTTTTCCAAAAAGGGTATCCACATCTGAACTTCAATTCTTCAAACAACGACTGTAGATATCTGAAAATGGTGTTTTGGGATGGCTATATAGGGTTTTGTCTTAGTCAAACCCCCATTTTCGTGATCTCTACCTCCATGAATAGCCAGATGTAATAGAATGTGGGTGTATATTGAATGCATAATGCCAAGATCTAATCCTCTAGATTGAAACCGTAGCATGAATGATTATGAAGGAACAATGCTTTGATTTGAATAAGATAAGAAAGCATACCAGGCCCCCAAGGCTAAAGTACTCTTACCAAACTCACAATCCATAATTTCTACCCCATGATTGAATCTTTGAATGCTTGAATATTGATAATGGTGGATCAAGGAAGAAGGAATCTCCCTTGCTCCTAATAGATGTTCACAATGGTGTGTTCACAAAAATTCTTGATATCAACAATGGCTTGATCTTCTATATCATCCTGTTGTAATCTTACATCATCACTTCACCATCACTTTCTTGAATCAATTATGTCTCCACTTGATGGTGTATGCACCCTAAAATGGTCGCCTAGACTTTGGGCCCCATTTATTTGATTTATCAATCCTGAATCATTTTGATCAATAATCAATAGTTTCAACAATATCAATTTCTTGATCAAATCCTAATTTCGATCATATATTGGATTTTTATCCTTGGGCTAACCATTTATCCTAAGTCTTTATTTGATTAAAAGGAATATTTCCTCCCCTTTCAATTGAATAAAAAGCCCCCACTTTTCCTCTTATCTTAAGTTGCACAAATAAAGCATTATTCCTATTTTATAAAAAAGGGATAAAGCACTTTTTGTCTCACATGAGGCTCAAAAGTCAACACTTCACTCTCATTGGAGGATGCTTGTGCACATGGATTGCTCCTCTTTCAACCTCCACCGCTGATTAAGACCTTTTGCCTCTTAATCTCCATGGTCCATTTCACCTCATTTCTTATAAAAGGAGAGCTCTCTCCTTCATATAGATATATCCATATTTTATGCTATTGTTATGCTGCAGGTTTTGGAGCTCTTTGAAGACATCCTTGCATCCAAGCTTTGAAGACCTTGTTGTTGCATTTCATTTAGTTTGCTTTCATAGTTGCATAATCATGACATCCTTAGTATAGATTTTCTTTATGCAATAGATTAATCTCACATAGCTTAATTAGGAGGGATTGTAAGACTTGTACTTTCCTTTCATAGTTTAGTTTGCACTTTCCTTTCATAGATTAGATTTCTTTTCAAGCATTGCATTGTTATCATTTAGCTTAGCTTGCACATTCATACTAGTTGCATTTGCATTTCATTTCCATTTAGATTCTTGGAGATATTGGCATTGTTGCCCTTGTCTTCATTGTGAATCTCTCATTGTGTGGTTGACTAGCAACGTCACTTTCTTGTAGCTCTAGCTGAGAGCAAAACTCATAATCCCTTGCAACTCCATGCATAGAGAGCTATGAACCACTTTGTGAGGCCTCAATCTTGAGTAACCTTGCATGTAATGGTTCATAGAAGTGCATATTTTAGTGTGTACATTTCTGGCGCCCACCGTGGGGCAGAGTAGATTAGCTTTGTCCCTTTTAATTCTGCATTTTTCATCATTTTCGGATTATTTTTCGGAAAAATCTGCGTCTTTGGTTTTCTGTCTCAGATTATCGCGCGACACTTCTCAGAAATATCGCGCGATATACTTCCTGTCTTGGCGCGATACTTCGCTCAGAAAAAGTATCGCACTAATATAGTGAAGTCTATCACCTGGCATCGGGCGAAGTATCGCCTGGCATCGTGCGAAGTATCGCTCGACTGGGGAAGTATCGCCCGACTATAGGAAACTGTGTCGCACGATACTGTTGGAGACTGAGAAACATTGCCTGGTCTGGCAGAGACTTGCGCTTTCAGTTTTTTTGTCCGAATTCGACTATTTTAGCTTTTTGTTTTGTTTTACTTTGTTTAAATAGGTCTAACCTGCATTTTTTAGCTTGAATCCATTAGATTATTGCACATTTACATTTGGATTTTGATTTTGCTAACATTGTGGGCCTAACAAGTTGTGTTTGTAGGTGCTCTCCTTTGCTTAAAAATTGCTAAAAATGCATGTCAAAGAGGGCTACTAACAGTTTTTGCAGGGCTGCCCAAGCATAAAAACAAAAAAAAAATAAAAAATTTCTATTTCTTGCTTGTTGTTGTTTTCCTTTCATTTGTGGCATTTACTAATTGTATTAGGAATCTTAATACCTTGTGAAAGGGATCTTGAGGTGGTAGGAGAAGTATGCTCTTCACCTTTAGGTGAATCAGAAAATCTTGACCCATCTTAAGGTTTTGGAAGCAAGGGGGTAATTGAACTCTTTGCTTGGTGTGTTTGGGAGAGATTCTTGAGATAGGGGAGTATGCTCTTCACCCTTGTGGTGAATCAAAAACCTTGAACCTCAAGATTTGATCCATTTTTGTTTAGTTTAGGAATCCTTTTAGAGGGCCTACTCTTGAGCAATCAAGAGGAACGACTCAAGTGAGGACAACCTTGTCATCATTCTCCTTGGTGGCAAGTGATTCCAACTAACTATAATCTCAAGGCTATCAAGGACACCAAAAACCTTGATAGACATAACACTTGTCTTCGTTTGATGTGAGTAGCTCATGGGATTGCGACCATGAGGAAAACATTGAACAAGAATGCTTAAGGTACTCTTGAGGCCGCGAGGTCCTAGTCCTTTATGAGGAGCAAGAGGGGTGTTGTGAACGGAAATCCTTATTAAGAACCATTAGATAGAAGCCACCCTCTTTTAGCCGCTTATCTTCTTAGTGCAAGGATTGATCCAAGTGGTTTACCCGGATCACCTTAAGATACTCACCATATGTGTCCCTTTGGTTGTGTCATTTTGACATTTCCATGACAAAGCCAATATCTCTTGTGGGTAACCACTTGGTGTGAGGCAAGGGGGCATCAAGTTGTGGGCTAAGTTGGTAAGTATTGAGCCTTGTCTTCTAGGTAGTAATTGCTTGAATTGTCTTCGATTGTGTGATACCAGTGTAAACGTTCTCAACATACAAACAATCGGTAGCATTCATAGGGTGCTTTTTCAATTTTGATATCACAAGTGTTTGCCTTGGCAAGGTTGCTTTTTCCCTTGTTTCAAGTGTTTGAGACCATGTTTTGATCCCTTGCTGTTTGCAAACCTACCGAAATTCTGCTGATACACTGATTGAAATCGAAGACATCAACCCTCAGACTGAAAATTTTGACCAAACAGACCCAAAAATGCAAATTTCACACAATTCTGGTCAAGAGTTGAATAATTCTGCAATAGTATCGCACCATGTAAGGTGAAGTATCGTGCGATACTTCGCTCATGTTAGAAATATCGCTCCCTTTGAAGATAAATATCGCACGATAGTTTGCCCCTGACGGACTATCACCCTGCCTGCCTGGATTATATTGCCCGCTAGTGTTAAGAAGTATCGCCTGTCTTAGGGCGAAGTATCGCACGGGTATAGGGTTATCGCCCCAGTAGCCTGGAGTATATCGCCTGGTCCATTTTTGTCATGCTTAAATTTTGGTCAGTTTTAGTTGCTGTCAATTAGGCCAGGTCTTAGAACAGGCTTCTCACCCCGACGTTTGAGATCTATCTTGACTCCAAATTTCTGGTTCTTAGTTCTTCGGGATAGCATCATTTGATTTACAAAGTCACTTTGGAATAATTGTCAAGCTAGAAAGCCATTCTTGGTGCCAAGGTTCATCTTTAAAATTGTTAGCTATATTCTGGGAAAATTTCAGTTCTCTTATTGTCCAAATCGCTTTCATTTTCAATTATCTTTTGGCCTAGTCCAACCTCCTGATTCAAAAGTGCAAGGGTAGTCACCCTTTGATTTGAAGCACCTCTTTGACAGTGTTGGTAAAGCCCCCTTTCTTTTCTTTTTTTATCTTTCTTTGGACAATAGAGGATTTTGATTATTCTAGTTTGGTGTTGACACTTTGAAAGGTCACCTTATCATTGAGAATATCTCTCTTTCATGTCAGTTACAACAAGGTACCAAGTTAATCAAGGGAAGCGACCCCCTGTTGCCTTTAGCCAGTTACCACCTATCAAGACCCGTCGACAACCTAAGGGAAAAGGACCTCTTTTTGACCAATCTCCTAAGAGTGAATCCGAGGTTTGTTTCAATCCGGGAGCTAACCCTAGTGAAGTGAGCACCTCTTTCATACCACTTTCATCAAGTATGGACATGAGTTACACTTTCACCCGACAACAAAGAGAAGCCATGAATCAAACTCTCGAAGATATCTTTCAACGACACAGAAGAGAGTATGGTGGCTCTTCTCATGCCAGTCCACCCGGGTCACCTCCTAACAACGCAAGGTATTTTGATGCTCATCAACAAGCCGAAAGACAGCACAAGTCAGCTCACTCAGATTTAGGGTCACAACATGAAGACCAGAACAACGAATCTAGTGATCACCATATCAACGCAGCTAATGCAATAAGGCATTCAAGACAAACCTCCCCACTTAAGGACACTTCTCGATATGCAAATACAAGATTGAGAAGCATTGAGAGAGAGAAGCAAGCCTACTTAGATGAACAGGCTGCAAAAAAGGAAAAATTCTGACAACTAGAGGAAGAGGAACGTGCATTGTTGGATATACAGAAAAGAGTCGCCCAAGAAGAAGAAGATAGACTCTATGCACAACAACTCCAAAGTCAATTTAACGGGAAGGGAGCCAATAGTGGGATCAACTCGCCCCCATCTACCCCTTCCCCTAGCCCTCGAAGAAGATCAAAGACACCCTCACGATCCCCAAGTCCTAGAGGAAGAAGGACTTCCAGATATGACCATCATAGGAGACAATCATCTCATAGACATTCAAAGCAACCCTCCCAACGAGCACATCATAGCTCACCACATGGAGGCAGTTATGCTAAATTTGATCATATGGACTTCATGACTATGCAACAAGAACCATCCTTTCAAGCCTATGTGGAGCAATACGTGGAACAAAACAAAGACCAATTCTTGGAAAGTCTTATCAACAAAGGCGCTAAAGTTCCATATAACTTTGATGTTCACCAAAAAATCAAAAAACAAAATCCTTCAACTGATGAGTTAATATTACAAATGCAAAAAGATATAGACAGAATAAAGGCTCCCAAGAGCACATTTCATTTGGACTCCATATGTCCTAACCCCATTGACAAAAGTGTGGTGATGGTAGAATTTCCTAAGAAAGTTGAATTCCCAACATACGACAAATATGATGGCACAGGTGACCCTCACGACCATGTTCAACAATTCTACATAATGAGCTTTTCCTTTCACCATGAAGACTCCTACTTGCTGAGATTATTCCCAAAGAGTTTAAAAGGTCAAGCCATGGAGTGGTTCACCAACCTTTCTCCTCCAGTAAAGACATTTAGAGAACTTGTCCAAAGATTTGTGCAATATTTTGCTTACAATTTATCTAGGTCGGTCACCATGCTTGATTTGTGTAAACTTAAGCAAAATCAAGGGGAATCTTTTGTCACCTTTTTGCAACGATGGAGGCGATTGTGTTCGAAATACCCAAGGACAATCCCTGAAGAAGAGAGAATTGATATCATTGTGAACAATCTAATACCAGAACTCAAATATGAAGTCAAGAAAATCCCATTTAATTCCTTTGATACTATGGTAGAGGTGGCATGTCGCATTGAGGATGTCCTAAAAGAACAAGGAATTTTGGCTAAACCAACAAATAACAACAATAGCCAAAATAACAATACTAATGGTAACAAGGACAAAAAGAACTCTTATTGGAACAAAAAGAAACAAGTCGTCAACGACGGAGTTGTTGATTCATCTCCGGTCAAAAATGAAGGAGTTCTTAATCTCTCTCATGCAGTCCAAGCTATGAAGTTGCAAACATCGTCAACGTAACAAGACAAACCTCAGTATCAAAAGAGATCTAAAATGGAGAAAAGACAATTCACTAAATTGGGAGAATCATATGCAGATGTTTTTAAGACACTAGTTGCTCATAATCTGGCGCACCCACAGGATCCTACAAAACATCGAATACCAGATCCTTTACCTCATTGGTGGGATGCTAAGGCTTTTTGCGTTTTCCATAATGGGATTGGACACGACATAGAAAATTGTTTTAAACTCAAGCATCTTGTCCAAGACCTTATTGAGAAAGGACAATTACAAGTGGATGGGTTAACTACTAATGCAGACCATAAAGCCTTTAAAGAGCCCTTGCCTAAATATGAAAAAGGAGAGAATTCTAGCAATAAGAATGGCAAGGCGGCTATTAACTATACATACACACACGCTGATAATGTGATTAACATGCTTGAAGTGGCTGACGATAATATCAACATGGTGAGAAAGAAAGATCCTTATGGACATAATGTGGACTCAATTCCTATGACTAATGAAAGACCCGCTGTGGTGATAAGAGGTCCTCACACACAAGGAATGCCCCGGTCCCTCAATGTTGTCACTAGGGGTCAGGCTCAAGCACCCATTATCATCAAAGGTCCTAGCACTAGCAAGTCTAAACAACCCGTGTCCAAAGGTGCTCCTCCAAAACCTGTCATTGGTCCTGATTCCAATTATAACCTTATTGACCAACTACAACGAACACCCGCTCAGATATCCATTTTTGAGCTTTTAGAATTATCTCCTAAACACAAGCGCGTCCTCGAGGATGCCTTGCGAGCAGCCAATGTCCCTAATAACTTAGATATTGACCAATTCCAAAACATGGTCAACCATTTGGCTAGCCCTCATTTCCTCACCTTCTCAGAAGAAGATGACAAATCCATTAGTCACCCACATAATTTGGCCTTACATATCGAGGTCATGATTCATAAAACCCATGTTAGGAGTGTACTGATAGATGGGGGTGCGGGGCTTAATATTTGTACTTTGAGTTTGCTGCTAGCTCTAGGGTATTCCGAGAACGTCATTGATACAAAGAAAAGAATCACAATCAAAGCATATGATGAAGCAGAAAGAAGTTCTAAGGGGTTGGCTATTTTGCCTATTCGTATTGGTCCTGTAGAAAGAGACATATTATTCCAAATTGTTGATGTTGGACCTCTCACCTACAACATTTTGCTAGGTAGGCCATGGATTCATGAAATGCAGGCAGTCCCATCGACATATCACCAATGTGTTAAGCTCCCCCATAACGGTGTCAAAATTTGCATCCCTGGAGACAGTGCTCTATCAGTTAATAACATTTCTGCGGGATCACATGTACCTTTGAATAGAGAAGCTGACAGTCCTAGTAGTTCACTTGAACAATGCAAGCAGAAATTCAAGACCATGGACCTTGGGATGGGAGATTATAAGATTGATTCTTTTACAAAAATGCCAATCTCTCCTAGGTCTTATGGGAGACCCTCCTCAAATGTGAAGCCTTCATCATCAGCAATGACGTTATTTGGGAAATTTGTTGAGTCTTCGGTCCCCATTCAAGAAGAGAAAGAGGAAGTTGCTGTAAGGAACTGGATATATCATGAAGAGAAATACAAACATAATGAGAATTTTGCTCCTTCACCTGAAACTTATGGGAAAGGATATACACTGGTTAAAAATATGGGATATCCGGGATTTGGTCCCCTTAGTCATAGGCTGGATGCTAAAGCTGAGCCTCTTGATCATGCTCTCTTTGGACGCAAAAATAAGTCCACGGTCAGCTTAGGGTTTGAGAATAAGAAGAAGAAAGGTATCCATGTCCCAGCTGCAACGGACAGTGATAGTGATGCAGATTATACACCCGATCTCTCCAACCAACAAGATGTGTCTGATGATTGGGTACCCTCATCGAATCTCCTTTGGGGAGATTTCACAGATTTGATGCTTAATAATCCTACTATCCTAGCTGCGACGGATAGTGATTGTGTGACTTCTAGATCGACAAAGGAAAGTGTTACTGTCCTAGCTGCGACGGATAGTACCAATACTAGCACTAGAGAGGGGGAAACCCTCCCTAACCTTGAGGCTTCTGCATCACGAGGCCTAAATGATGACTCAGAGACAGACTCCCATGAATATGAATGGGATTCGCTTTCAGATACAACAATTGATCTAGATGTGGATATTATCCATGCCTATAGTACCCAACCCGATGCAACTAACGATCCTAGTGTCAGACTAGAGGATTGCCCTCCTCAAATCGCCTTAGTAGACGATGCTTCGTTTGATAGGATGAGCCCCAATTCAGGTATCTTAGGAGAAGACTTGATGAGCTCCGATTATATGGTCACCAGAGATGACACCTTTCACATTCACAACATCGAACCTACAATTGACTTGCCCCTTGTTCACTTTGACCTGATTGACTGGCCCCAGTGCCACCACGAGCCCACATTCCTCACATTTCGCAATGATTACGAAATTGCTTGCTATCTGAATGCTCTCGAACCTGTGGCTTCTTCCACCAGTGAACCAACAACTAGCATGATGGAGCCTGATATTAAGTACCTCAGTCTCAAAACAAAAGAGAAAAAAAAAAATAGGTCTGATGGCGAAAACCACTTTGTGGCGGTGTCAGAACCAAAAATAGTAAAAAGAAATGACGCATCCAAAGGTGAAAACCTCTTTGAGGCACCTCAGGATGGGGTACTTAATAACTTGCCGAGTTATTTCCAGGATAGATCATCAATATTGATTGAACCAACAAAGCCGGTCAATCTAAACACAGAAGAAAATCCTCAGATAGTCCATCTTGCTCAGTCTTTATCAGAGGAAGAGACCAAGGCATATGTACAGTTTTTACAGAAAAAGAAAATTAATTTTGCATGGACCTACTCAGACATGCCAGGGCTTGACACAAATCTCATAATGCATCACTTATCTATAGCTCCAGGAGTCAAGCCAGTCAAACAGAGACTAAGAAAAATGCATCCACATATAGCTCTACTTGTCAAAGGAGAATTAGAAAAGCTTTTGAAAGCTGGATTTATTAGAGCCATCGATTACACAGAATGGATCTCAAACATAGTACCGGTCTCCAAACATGATGGGTCCATTCGTGTCTGCACAGATTTTAGAGATCTAAACAAAGCCTGCCCGAAGGATGACTTTCCACTTCCAAACATTGACATGATAGTGGACATGACGGCGGGCTATGACATATATTCCCTAATGGATGGTTTCTCGGGGTATAATCAAATCAAAATAGCTCCTGAAGACCAAGAGAAAACAGCATTCACATGTGCATGGGGAACCTACTATTGGAACGTCATGTCATTTGGGTTAAAGAATGCAGGAGCAACCTACCAAAGAGCTATGACAACTATCTTTCATGATATGATGCACAAAAATATGGAAGATTATGTGGATGATACCCTGGAAAAATCAAGAAAAAGGGACACACACCTCAATGATCTGGAAGTAATTCTAGATCGTATGGAACAATTTCAACTCAGATTGAATCCAAAGAAGTGCGCATTTGGCGTCACCTCAGGCAAACTTTTAGGATTCATAATATCAGCAAAAGGTATCGAGGTTGATCCCGAAAAAGTCCAAGCAATCCTAGATATGCCACCTCCTCGAAATATCAGCCAAATGAGAAGTCTTCAAGGACGTCTTCAATCAATTAGGAGGTTTATTTCTCAGCTTGCAGATAGAGCGCAACCCTTCAATAAGACATTGCATAAGGGTGCTTCTTGTGTTTGGAACGAAGATTGTCAAAAGAGCCTAGATCAGATCAAACAATACTTGGCTAATCCTCCGATCTTAATGCCTCCTATTCCAGGGAAACCATTGATCCTATATATCTCAGCTACAGACACTTCCCTGGGGGCATTAGTGGCTCAAACAGATGATACTGGGAAAGAATGGGCCATCTACTATATCAGTCGTACTCTAGTCTCTTATGAGATCAATTACAATAATATTGAGAAGTCTTGTCTCGCGGTGGTGTTTGCTTCTCAAAAGTTGCGCCACTACATGCTTGCTCATACCATACACTTGATTGCCAAAATTGATCCCCTTAAATACTTGCTTGGTAAGGCTGCCCTGACTGGTAGACTTGCTAAATGGATGATGGTCCTCACTGAATTTGACATAGAGTACGTTGAAAGGAAGGCAATAAAAGGGCAAGCTATTGCTGACCAATTAGCTGATTTTCCAATCCAGGATAGTATGCCAGTCCAAGTGGAATTCCTAGATGAACACATCTTATATACCACTACTCGCACTTGGACAATGTTCTTTGATGGCTCCCGCATGCAAAATGGATCAGGTGCTGGAGTGTTATTTGTTTCTCCACATGGGTACAACATTCTGAAGTCTTATAAACTATTATTCCCATGTACCAATAATATTGCAGAATATGAAGCTTTAACTAATGGCTTGAAAATGGCTATAGAATGGAATATCATAGAATTACATGTCTTTGGGGATTCTCAGTTAATCATCAACCAAGTCAATGAAGAGTATCAAACCAAGGATGACAAATTGATACCCTATAAAAAGATGGTTGATTCTTTGAAATGCTATTTCACTTTTGTGACGTTTCAACAAATCCCTAGGATAGAAAACAAAGCTGCAGATGCCATGGCCACATTAGCTTCACTTCTTCAGTTGGAGACACATGAATCCAGATTTGAATTTCTGGTGGAAGAGCTACACCATCCCATCTTTGACTCGTCTGAAAGCCGTGTCATTTGTGCCATTATCACACATGAGTCTTCCCGATATGGTGCTATCTATTCATATCTTCGTGATGGCATCATCCTTGACACATTCACCCGCTCCGAATGCCGAAACCTCATCTGTAACGCCTCTCGCCACACCCTCATCTCTGGTGACTTATATAGAAGGGGTTTAGATGGGACACTCCTTAGGTGCTTGGAAAAGGAGGAATCTAACCAAGCGTTAGCTGACATCCACGAGGGCATTTGTGGTGGGCATTCTAATGGTCTTGCCATGGCCCGAAGGTTGCTTAGGGCGGGATATTATTGGCCCACAATGCAGATAGACGCAGTCACCTTTGCTAAGTCATGTGAAAAATGTCAGAAACACGGCAACCTGATTCATGCTCCGGGTAGGGAGCTGATCCCTTCTATTTCTCATTGGCCATTGATCTGGTTGGGCAAATTCACCCCAACTCATCAGGTGGACACAAGTTCATCATTACTGCCACTGACTACTTCACAAAATGGGTGGAGGCCGTACCACTTTCTATTGCTTCAGGAAGGACCATTTCTTTGTTCATCTTGAATCATATCATTTGCCGATTTGGAGTGCCTTCTGAGATCATTACTGACAATGGAGGACAATTTAAGAATAAAGACCTAAAGCACCTATGCAAAAAGTTTAAAATCAAGCAACATTGGTCCTCCATATATTTCCCACAAGGAAACGGACAGGCAGAAGCTTCTAACAAAACCATTCTTAAGATTCTTCATAGAACAGTACACAAGAATGGTAGGGATTGGCACTTACAAATCAATCCAGCACTATGGGCTTACCGAACAAGTATCCGCACACCTACAGGAGCCACTCCTTTCTCTCTCACCTATGGCGCTGAAGCAATATTACCTTTAGAAGTCGAGATACCATCCCTCAGAGTCTCACTCAAAGGTTTGATTACAGATGAGGATTACTGTGCCATGAGGTTGCAGGAACTAGAACTTCTAGATGAGAAGCGTAAGGCTTCCTTTGATCATATGAGAGCGTATCAGAAGCGTATGTCCAAGGCATTCAACAAGAAGGTTCGCCCTAGAGAATTTCAAATAGGTGATCTTGTTTTACGAGAAAACCCTAAGAACCAGCAAAACAGAGAGCAAAAGGGCAAGTTTGAACCTAACTGGCTTGGACCATATGTCATCACAGCTGCTTTTGGTACTGGTGCGTATTTACTATCAGATCCTGATGGAGAACAGCTCCCTGATCCCATCAACATTGTGCACCTTAAGAAGTTCTATCCTTGATGCCCGTTTTGTCTGGGGGCATCTTTTGTACATATTTTATGATCCTGAAAAAATACCAAAAAAAATTTGATATATGATGCTGAAAAAATCCTAAAAAGCATAAAAAGTCCTGAAAAAACTAAAAAAAAATCAAAAAAAAGAAAAAAAGAAAAAAAGAAAAAGAAAAAGTGCCTTGGTGAAAACCTAGCAATAGGCGCCTTGGTAGCAAAAATACAAAAAAATCAAAAAAATGAAAAAAAGAATCCAAGTGGTGAAAACCTGGCAACAGGCACTACTTGAGGCCTTTGCACCCCTATTTGTTAGCATGCGTCCTCGACACTTAGCCACTTTCCATCATGCCTTGACCTTATTTGGCCTAGTCTGGAATTGGTCTTTGTCTTTGTCTAGGGGGCATAACTGTTTGCATAGGTCTTTTAGGTGCGTTTGTCTCTTAGGGCATTTCACAATAGGTGTTTTTCAACACCACCCCACACAGTGTTTTTCAACACTACCCTTGCATCGAGTGTTTCTTAACACTTATCAGGTGTCTTACCCAAACAGTCTCGTATGACACGATATTTCTCATTTGCAGATATGATACTCAGAGTTTGACTCTATGACCAACACACACGCACTTAAACAATTAACTCGTTGAGATATGTTGACTTTATTTTTCTTTGTGTGCTATCTATGAAGATTTCTTTGATGAGTGGTCTCTCCCTGAGAAGTTTTCGATGATGCATAGCTAGAAGACTGAGGGTATGAGAACATGTTTTATTTCTTTATCTGCTTGTGGGTATATTTTGTTGATCCTAACTGTCATGAGCATTTATGCTGGTCTTACTTGACACTATGGATTGACAAGGTATTATCCTTGACTGTTATGCGAGTGCATGCTTCTAGTTATCCAGACTTTCATGTGTCTTGATACGAGCATAATCTTGCCATATCAAACTTAGGTAATCTCACTGCATTAGTCATCTTGACCTATATGTCTTTGATGCCTAGGTGAGATTTCCACATTTCTATCTGATAAAGATCATATTCATATACACATAGTTACGCTAGTATGCATTGTATGATCTTACGACGCTACCAATAACGCTCGATGATGATAATTAGATGTCTATAAGCATTGTGACCTTGCAAGTCAACCACTTTCATAGTAGTTTGCATTTTTTAGGTTCATGTTAGTCTAGTGTTGCACTTTGCATATGGAGAGAGCTTTCCTTTTTATCATCTATGGACTAGTCGGTCAACTGTGTTCATCTTCTAATTCTTCTTCATCATATCTTTCATTTTTGGTCTTTCATATCACATCATTTTCTATCCATTTTCGGACTCGAAATTGAAATCCGAGTCGCATTTCAAAATTTTTTCCCCTTCTTCTGAGCAGTTGACTGACCTTTTGAGGCATAATTTGATTTTCGGTGGAATTTCTTCCTTCCATGTCTCTCAAATTTTCTAGTCTTTCATCCACTCTATTTCTAGTCTTCTATTTATATTCTTCTGCTTCATCACTGGGGTATGTTTCATTGCCTAATGGTTAACCTCTTGACCTTTACATTCGATTATGACTTCTTTCTGATTTGATCAAATCTTTATCAGTTTGCTGTTCTCCTCTCTATGATTTTGATTTCGACTCTGAGGGGGCAGTACTTATGGGATTCTCATCCCTGATTCTCTTGATTCTCTTGATTCAGACATCTTTTGTGAGCTTTTGCTCAAAATTTGAGATTCTTATCTCCCATTTTTAGACATTGATTATTGCCTAGCAGCGACGGTGATAGTTTTGTCTAAAGCTTGATTTGCACCTAGCAGCGATGGTGTTGGTCTAAGCTTTTGTTTATGTTTTGTCCAGATGTGATCCCGAATCGACCTCATATCTGAGTTGTTTTGTGATCCCAAATCAATCTCACATTTCAATTCTTCTTTGACTACATGTGTTCCCAAATCGATCACACATTAGTTAAAGAGGGGCAAATGTATGCACCCTAAAATGGTCGCCTAGACTTTGGGCCCCATTTATTTGATTTATCAATCCTGAATCATTTTGATCAATAATCAATATTTTCAACAATATCAATTTCTTGATCAAATCCTAATTTCGATCATATATTGGATTTTTATCCTTGGGCTAACCATTTATCCTAAGTCTTTATTTGATTAAAAGGAATATTTCCTCCCCTTTCAATTGAATAAAAAGCCCTCACTTTTCCTCTTATCCTAAGTTGCACAAATAAAGCATTATTCCTATTTTATAAAAAAGGGAAAAAGCACTTTTTGTCTCACATGAGGCTCAAAAGTCAACACTTCACTCTCATTGGAGGATGCTTGTGCACATGGATTGCTCCTCTTTCAACCTCCACCACTGATTAAGACCTTTTGCCTCTTAATCTCCATGGTCCATTTCACCTCATTTCTTATAAAAGGAGAGCTCTCTCCTTCATATAGATATATCCATATTTTATGCTATTGTTATGCTGTAGGTTTTGGAGCTCTTTGAAGACATCCTTGCATCCAAGCTTTGAAGACCTTGTTGTTGCATTTCATTTAGTTTGCTTTCATAGTTGCATAATCATGACATCCTTAGTATAGATTTTCTTTATGCAATAGATTAATCTCACATAGCTTAATTAGGAGGGATTGTAAGACTTGTACTTTCCTTTCATAGTTTAGTTTGCACTTTCCTTTCATAGATTAGATTTCTTTTCAAGCATTGCATTGTTATCATTTAGCTTAGCTTGCACATTCATACTAGTTGCATTTGCATTTCATTTCCATTTAGATTCTTGGAGATATTGGCATTGTTGCCCTTGTCTTCATTGTGAATCTCTCATTGTGTGGTTGACTAGCAAGGTCACTTTCTTGTAGCTCTAGCTGAGAGCAAAACTCATAGTCCCTTGCAACTCCATGCATAGAGAGCTATGAACCGCTTTGTGAGGCCTCACTCTTGAGTAACCTTGCATGTAATGGTTCATAGAAGTGCATATTTTAGTGTGTACAGATGGATACTTGATGTCTTATTGTTGTGAAAATGAATGCAAATGAGAGTCTTTATATAGAGGTTTCAAGGTGAGGCTCCTATAGTAATGTGGGGACCTATAATTAAAATTTCACCTCAAATTATGGTCCAATCACAATAACCAACTAAGGAGGGAAAACAATTAAATGAATTTCAAATTAAAACCCTTCCGCATTCAGATCCGAAAGCCTGACATTGATTTTGAGGCCCTTCGAGACCAAAAATTGAAAAGGAGGATCAAATCCTGACAAAGGTCAAGGATGACCTTGACTCTACCCTAGGTTAGAGTTGACCTCGACTTTGACCTAGGTCAGGGTCGACCTCGACCTTGACCCAGGGGTCTAGATCCAACCAGAATAAAAGACAGGTGATCTTGGGGATGTCCAGAGACCTAGAAGTGATAACAGAATAGGGCAGAGTGCCAAAGAGAGGCATCAAGTCCTATGATGAACATGATGAAGGCTAGGAGGACCTATACCTAGATCCTACCTAGAAAATAGAGCCACAAAGATGGGAAATTAAGGAGAATCCTCAGGATCCTAACCCTAATTTACCCTATGATGAAGGAATCAAGTGCAAAATGCATCCTAAATGAAATTTTATCATGATAAATACACTAAATGAGCATGCCAAACCTATCAAGATGGAGGTTCTTCCATTTTAAGAGGATACATTTATCCCCCACTTTAGCTTAGATATGACACTACGTGAATATGCAAGCTAAAGTAAGAAAACATCATAGTAAATAAAAAGGATATAGCCAAGTCCTTGATGTAGAGATCCTACAAAAAATTGTTAGAACCTGCAACACACAAGGTTAATTAAAATCCATAAATCTACTTCTAAAGGGTGAAATAGGGTGATAAGGATAATGTTATAAAATGGATATGCAATTTGTTGAAAAGTTTTTTTTCTAAACCAATTAGAAGGATTCATAGCCTTCCTAAACTGATTCAAGGAGTTAGGCATCTGAATCATGATTCCAACACTGACAAAACCCTAAAAAGACCCTAATTTTAACTATAAATAAGGACAAGGAAGACATACTCATTCTTACCATTCACAGATTTGGAGAAAGCAAGATGCCAAGGAGAGAAGAACTTTGAGCGATGTGCATGGAGCTCCTGAGATAGCGCCTGGCTACTGGATGGTCACTTCTTGAGGTGAGTTTGCTATTATCAGTTCTTGTATTTTTTAAACACTTAATTTTCATAGGCAAGGTCAACCCTAACCCTTAAAGGTCGACCTTGACGCAAGGAGGTTAAGATGAACTGGAAGGTCTCCACCTATTATGTGATGAGGTCGACCTAATTGACCCAAAAAGGTCGACCCTAACCCAGGAAGGTCAACCTTGATCCAGGAAGGTTGACCCTGACCTAACTAAGGTCAACCTTGACCTAGTCAAGTTTGATTTGCATATTTGATGATATAGAATACTCATATGATGTTTGTTTGTGCTTATAGGACACAGTCTATCTCTGAGAGCATCCCTTTGGAGACTTGCTAGGTATCGTTAGAGAGAGACTATCCGAGTTGAATGATGATTAGATGCATCAGTCCTACCATAGATCAGACTACACCGAGCCCTGTTATAAGCTTTGATAGAGAGGTGGGATGAGGATACTTGCTCCTTTCATCTTCCCTTAGGAGAGATTAGTACAATGAGACTGGAGAATGTCTACAGGATCCTATGGCTTATGATCTAAGGTGAGATTGTTAGACTGAGGGAACAATAGGTTTCCAAGGAGATCCATGTAGATGGAGAGTATCACTTGCGATGGGTTCCACAGATGTGAACCCGGTCAGATCATATTTTCTTGTCATCCATACTATCAGGCCCTACACCTTTGGTATGGAGAGTGATGCTTTGTATAGTAGCCTTGGTTATGTTACCCAACACAAAGGGTATAATATTTTCTGCACCTCTTACTCATCTTGTATGGAGGATGGAGAGTGATAGGATTGTGTTCTCATGAGGTCATAGCATGCTAGCCTAGTTATACCAAAAGCTATGTCAGCTAGTGAGATATTAGAGAGAGTCTTTTGATATGCACACTCTTGCAGATTTGGTTGTTTAAGCATTTCACATGTACACATCCACAGGGTGCTCTAGTGATGGTAGATGTGAGTACACCGAGAGTGTTTTCTTATCCTCTAAGAGATGCCTGGCAGTTCTGAGATATCCTCTATTAGAGGGTATGTCTAGACTGCATTTCAAGCACAAATGTGATATGGAGGCCCTATTGATAGATGATAGAGTGGCTGGATATACGATGCCAAATTAGACATTCATAGTAGTAGAAGCTACTAGAGGGTCATCAGAATCATATACTGGTGCCATACTATTTTGATCAAGTGATGAGATAGTTCGGCCTATTATAGGGAGTCCCTAGAGCAGTGCCTCATTATGTACATCTGATGAGGTATTATCAGTGACCCGGTGCCATACTCTGACCATCGATAGAAGACATAGCGGAAAGTGATGCAGATGAGACATAAGATATAGAGGTACCATCAGATGTGACCTATTCAAGCATGAGCTAAGATTACATCAAGTATTGGAGTCTGTAGGGGACCTGCACTATCTTCCCTGAGGATTATCCTATAGGTGATCCAATTCTTTCAAAGAGGACACATCGAGATAGTGGTACAGTAGACGAGGATGAGGATCTCAGAGATGAGGAGCACATCTCTGAGGGTGACCCTATGGAGGAGGAAAGATATGAAGAGAGGGAAGAGAAGAGAGTAGAAGAGATGCCCCCAGGTGGTGATACTGGTGTGGATGTACACATTTTTCATGCATCACCATTGAGATCACGACGGCCTCCATGCACCCACATAGAGACACCACCATTGAGGCCTAGACATAGCGAGCGTGGAGAGAGTAGTCTCTCCATGTCTCCACCATCTAGACACTTTAGTGACGTCTAGGAGGGAGACCCAGGTATGAAATATGATATTTGATTAAATATGTAACTTAATTTGAGATGAAAAAGGCACTAGATTGATAAATGTATTTTCATTCTGCAGCTAGCATAGCAGAGTGGAGGAGCTTTGTATCTAAGGTTCTGAAGGATACATGTATATCCTACCAACTATTAGTCGGTGGGAAAGATTCTTCCATTGGTCATAGAGATCTCAGCGGGCATGATGACATCTTTACATGTGTCCAACCAGAGCTGAGGTTGTGTAGAGAGAGAGAAGATAAATTGATAGCTGACCTCCAGAGGGCTCAGGAGCACATGTGTTATATGAGCATATCAAGGAGCCACACATGGACACACAGATCTACATCTTCCTATCATAGACCGGAGAGATATGGGAGCCATCAGCCATTAGAGCGTAGTGATAGACGTGGTGATAAATAGGGCCATGGGCCACATATGTATCAAAACTTGAAAAACATTTTATGAATGAAAAACTTTTTCTACTAATTAATTCTATGTTTAATTACTATGTTTTCATGAATATAAAACTTAACTAAAAGAAAGTAGGTGCATAAATGTAATCAAAATGTAATTTTGCTAAAACTACATAACCTATAAAACAAAATTTATAAGGAATACATAAATGCACAAGGAAAGAAAGAAGGAAATTAAGGATAATAACATTTGTGATGCATAAATTAATAGGTTCCTTAAAAGAAACACCATCCATATCAAAAAATTTATAAGCACTTGAACCAAAGTCTTCAATGAAAAAACAAGGTCCAAGCCAATTCGAGCTAAACTTTCCTTTTTCACCAGGTAAAGCATTCACATTTCGTTGATTCTCATATAGGACTAAATCACCAACCAAAAATGTTCGTTCAATCACCCTATGATTATATTTCTTCTATAGAGATTTATGATAAGGATTTATATGTTCTAATGCATGTATTTGTTGTTCATCCAACATTTCTAGCTCTTGCAAGCATTGTTCATGAAAAGTATCCTTGTCAATTATCCCTTGAAATGAAACATGTAAGGAAGGTATTTCTAATTCCAAAGGCATAATAGCATCAGTAACATAGACAAGATTGTAAGGAGAAGTACCCATGGTAGTACAAACACTAGTCCTATAAGCCCTTAAAGCATAGGTCAGTTGAGTATGCCAATTTTTCACATGCTTGTTAATTATTTTTCTCAAAATTTGTTCAATGATTTTATTCGATGCTTCAGCTTGAGCATTAGATTCAGGATAATAAGGAGTTGAAAATAAATGTTGAATTTGATATTTCTCCAATAATTTCATGACTTCATTGTTCTTAAAAGAGGTACTGTTATCCGAAACTATTGTCGAAGGGATACCATATCGTGTTATGATATTGTATGGATAAAATCACAAATAACATTCACAGTTGTCGAACAGAGAGGGACAGCTTCTACCCAATTCATGAAGTAATTTGTAGTAGTTAGGATATATGTATTTCCTTGAGAATAAGTTGGTGAGATTTTTCTGATAAGGTCAAAACCCCAAATACTAAAAGGCCATGGAGAAACTTGATTACGAAGCTCACGAGTAGGAGCATGAATCAAATTACTATGTTGTTGACATTAAGGACATTTCTTAACAAATATAAAAGAGTATTGTTCCATTTTTTTCCAATAATATCCCATTCTAAGAAATTTATTGACCAAAGATTTTCCACCAAAATGTCCCCCACAAGAACCAGAATGAGCTTCTACCAAAGCTACCATAATTTTGGTCTATTGAGACATCTGAATAGTAGACCCTCATAAGAGCGTTTGTAAAGTGTATCTCCTAGAATGATGTAATGCCCTGCAAAATTCCTAATATGATTACACGTGTTACTTGTTGTTGATTCAGGAAAAGTACCATCTTTCAAAAAATGAAAGATATGAGAATACCATTCATCTGAATGCAAATTGAAACAATCAGAGGTAATTTTATTAGAAACTGTAGTGTTTTTAAGAGTTTGTATAGTAAATTGAAAATTTTTCAGCATTATTCTAAAGAAAAATCAAAGAAGCTACACTTTTCATTGTGTCTGCATGTTGATTATCTTTCCTAGGTAAAGTTTGAATTGTATAAGAAGAGAATTGTGAAAGCACATCAAGAGCTAAATCTCTATATTGCGTCATTTTATCATTCTTAGTCTGATAACCTTCTTTAATTTGTTCAACAATTAATTGTGAATCTCCATATATTTGCAAGTGTTTGATGTTAAGGGATGAAGCTACTTGTAGACCAGCTATAAGAGCTTCATACTCCGCAATGTTATTAGTACAAGGAAAGTTAATTTTTATGATAAAGGGATTGGTTTTTTCATAGGAGGAAGTAAGATAATACCAACACCAGAACTTGTCTTACACTTAGACCAATCAAAATATAATTCCCAAATATCATCTTGTTGAATAGCTAGAATATTGTCATTGGGGAATTATATTGAAGTAGAACATGTATCCGAATGAGGACAAGGAGCTTCAGCTAAATAATCTGTTAAAGATTGTCCTTTAAGAGACTTCTAAGAAATGAAATTAAGATCAAATTCTATAAGTAACATCACCCATTTTTCTAGATGGCCAGAGAGCAGTTTGTGAGAAAAGATGTTTCAAAGGATCAAATTTAACAATCACATTGACTTCAGCATTTATAAGATAATGCTTGCATTTCTGGTATGCATAAACTATAACTAAATATTGTCTTTCCAAATCTATGTATCTTGTTTCATAATCAAGTAAAGTCTGACTAATGTAATACACAGGTCCTTCCTTACCATTATTATCATTTTGAGCTAACAACGCACTCACGACTTTCAGAATTGCTGAAGTATACAAATGAAATGGTTTATCAAATTTAGCTGGTTGTAAAATAGGAGGATTTGCAATGTAATCCTTAAATTACTCAAAAGTTTGTTTACATTCATCATTCCAGGAGAAAGTAGTATCCTTTCTAAGCAAGGAAGTAAAAGGAATAGTTCTATCTGCTAAGTTATAAATAAATCGAAGAATAGCTTGTATTTTTCCTTGTAAAATCCATAATTGAGAAATATTCTTAGGAGGAATATTAACACTAGCTTCAATCTTTTCAGTATCTACTTCTATGCCTCACTTATAGATTATAAATCTTAATAATTTACCCTAATCAACTCCAAAGACACATTTCTTAGGATTCAATCTCATGTTGTAACTTCTAATTCTTTCAAATATTTCTCATAAAATAGTAACATGATCTTCTCTTTGTATAGATTTTGCTAAGATATCATCCACATAATCTTCAAGAATCTTATGAATGTAATCATGAAAAATCAAAGTCATTTCTTGTTGATAAGTCACTCCCGCATTCTTTAATCCAAAAGGCATCATGACCCAACAAAATGTTCCCCAAGGTGTTATAAATGTGGTATTAAATTGATCTTCAAGAGGAATAAAGATTTGATTATATCCAAAAAACCATCCATAAAAGATAACAAAGCATGACCCGTTGTTGAATCCATAATCATATCAATGTTAGGTAATGAAAAATCATCTTTTAATGATTCCTTATTTATGTCTCTAAAGTCAGCACACATCCTTATCTTATTTTCTCCTTTTGAAATAGGCACAATGTTTGAAATCCAATCTTAGTAACCAATAGAACGGATAAATCCTGAATCCAATAGATTTTCAATTTCAATTTTAACTATTAAGGCAATTCATGGATTCATCTTTTGAATTTTCTACTTCACAAGTTTCATATTTGGTTATAGAAAAATATTATGAGTAACAATCATAGAATCTATACCCAGCATATCCGAATACGTCCAAGAAAAAATCTCCTTAAATTCAAGTAAAAGGGAAACCAACTGATCACGCTCTTCCTAATTCAAACATTTCCCAATTTTTATCATATTTTTAGAGTCATTTTCATCCATTTTAATATCAATAGTCTCGGTTATTAACAAGTCACTTCGTATTAGACAATCCATCGGTAAAGGAGAAATATCATGTTTATCATATTCTCCAAAATAAGCATCAGTAATTAAATAATAAGGCTTCCGTCATTTGTGATGAAACTTAGGTAAATCCTCATAAACCCCTAAAACATCTGCTAAGGCTTCATCTTTGAGAAAGATGTCCAAAGTAGGTTTTTGATTAATGTCAAGAAGGAGCGGGTTAACTAACTTCAACTGTCCACTGCATATATGATTAACATTAGGAGGAAAATCCGATGGTTGTCTGTAAGGATTGAATCCCAATTCATATGGATGATCATAAATTTTATTATCCAAAGGTACTTGTATACCTTGCTCATATTTACCACATCCTTTCCAATTAAATCTTGATTTCTTAAGCAAATGATAACCAGAGCCATATCGATCAGCCATATCAGATGGAGTCCAAGGAGTGGTATATGTCACAATATCATAACAATCAGGCTTTATTTTTTTAATCGTTTCATTAATCAAGGCAACAACAAAATTAGTTTTTAGTTCCTCTAAAAGCAGGGAAGGAGCAAAAACTTATTTCTCAAATTCACTTTGTTGCTTCATGAATTCCAAATCAGAGACCTTATATTCTCCAATGAAAGTAGGATTAAAATCCAATGTCTCCCAATCATCTTCAGTCAAAGAAGAAGATGGAGCATCTGATTGTTGTATCTCAGGTTGTTGTATTTGAGGTTGTTTTTCAATCTCTTTTCTTGGTTGAAGAGGCTCAGAGATTTTAGTATATTCTTCATTTAGGCAAGGATTTGGCACATCATCTGCATGTAATGTATACATTAAGTTGTTATAAATGAACCTAACCTTGCGATCAAGAGTAGAAGGAACTACATGCATAGTATGTACCCATGGTCTTCCTAAAAGAAGGTTATAATTGAGAGGTCCAGGCATAACATGAATAGGTGTATTTAGAATAACTAGACCAACTTTAACAGGTAAGGTAATAATGCCCAAAGTTCTCTTCGCAATATTGTCAAATCCACGTATAGGGACATTATCAGGTTGAATAGTTGTGAGATCAACCTTAATTTCCTTAAGCATATCCATGCTACAAATATTAATCCCAGATCCATTATCAATTAATATTCCTTGGATGATACTCTGATTAATAGAAACAATAACCATAAGATCATCATATTGATTATGCACCTCAGGAGAAGGTAAATCGTTATTGGAAAACACAATAGGACGTACAAAAGGCATAGTATACATGAAATCTAAAATAGAACGAATGTTCTCTTGATTAGGAGGTGAAGCAAGAAGAGTGGATAAAGCCTTTTGCAATGCCTTGTGATATGTCGGGGAAGTTTGAAGCAATTCCCATAAAGATTTCTTAGAAAGAGTAGAACATAATTGATCAACTAAGTCATAATCCTTGAAGGTAGAAGGAAACCTAGGAGCTTGAGGAAGCATAGGTTGTGAAGGTGGTAAAGAAATTGGAACGGTACGATGAGGTTTATTCTATGTGTGATAAGCATGTGAAACAAAATTAGTGTTATCAAAGAAATCCAAAGGATGTCTAGTTTTACCCTAAATTTTTATTCAAGGAAATCCTTTTACCATCATCAAAGGTGTAGGATATATCATTTTAGGTTTATCAATGTTTCAAACTGTGGGACATGAAGGTAACCATGCACACACCTTATGGTAAAGACTAATTAGAGAGGTTGTGGAGGAGAGTGAAATAGGAATAGGATCAATCGAGATCGTATTCAGACAATTTTCATCCTCACTACCATATACCTCATTAGGGAATCTATCCTCTTGTGCAATAAAAGCCTCATCAAAGTATCAAAACAAGAATCATACATATTGAATTACTAAAAGCATGAAAATGTAATTTTTTTTGTATTTTTAAAGAGATTTTGCAATTTTTTTTGTATTTTTGAAATATAAATGCAAGAAATATAATTTTATAAGCATGAAAGATCTAACACAAAAGGAAAATCTAACACCAAAAAGAAAGAGTTGTCGTAAACGAGTTCACCAAAATGAATAGGGGTGAAATGAAGCTTAACAATGCATCTAACATTCCCCTAATCATGTGTAATTTTGAATTGAATTGAAAATTAATATAAATTTGGAAATGCTTAAAATTAGATAAGAAAAATTACATAACTCATAATGAAACTAATATGGAAATACCTATTTTTTGATGCATGTGCATAGTTTTGAGGAATTCTACAACCTGATTCGGACTGGAAATGCTGAGACAGGGAAAACCCATAAATTTTTTGTCTTTATGAAGGTAGGTCGACCTTGACCCAAATAAAGGGGCAAAATCTTACCCCCATTGAAGGTCGACCTTGACCTGAAATAGCTCCAATAGAAATATTGTTCACGGATCTCAGAAGTTTGTAGAAAAGGGTATCTAGATCTGAACTGCAATTCTTGAAACAACAACTGTAGATATCTAAAAATGGTGTTTTGGGGTGGCTATATAGGGTTTTTCCTTAGTTAAACTATCATTTTGGTGATCTCAACCTCCATGAATAGCCAGATGTAATAGAATGTGTGTGTATATTGAATGTGTAATGCCAAGATCTAATCCTCTAGATTGAAACCCTACCATGAATGATTATGAGCGAACAATGCATAGATTATAATAAGATAAGAAAGCATACCAAGCCCCCAAGGCTAAATTACTCTTACCAAACTCACAATCTGTAATTGCTACCGCATGATTGAATCTTTGAATGCTTGAATATTGATAATGGTGGTGTATACTAATAAAAGTATCTTCATAGAATTAGGGTTAAGCATCAACAATAAGTGAAATAATAACTAAATACAACCACAATTGAGCAACTATTTAACAAAATCAATGACTAATTGACCATCCTATGGCTCTCTAACTAAGATGTTAATGAATGAGCTCTCAGCAAGCTCTCACTAATGACAGTCCTAGTATGAGAATGATAGAGATAAAACAATATGCTAAAGCTAACAATTATCAAGATGAATGCTAAATTGCTCTTAAATGCCTTTCTAAACTCAAATTGCAAGAGGTTTGATGCAATTCTTAGATAGGTGGTTGGTAATAATGAAGGATTTTGGCCTTCCTTTTATATATTTTCCCATTGTAGGGGGTGTAGTTGTGTTTAATCATGGTTAAGTTGGGGTTAAGTCTTTGGTTCCACCCTTTGAAGACAAAGAAAAGTTTGTGTCCTCAAAGCTTGGGACAAGTAGACAAGATGGATGGTTAAGATTCCTTTTCACTTTGAGTGAATGAGATTCAATTTGGCTTGATCCATGTGAATGCCTTTCCTCAAATCTCATTGGTTCATTGATTTTCTCTCCTTTTGGTTTTTTGAGAGTAATTGATTTTTATTAATTAATTTAATTGATTTATTTTAGCCATGCACCCCTTGAATGGGTTGAATTAATTTAATCCAAGACTATACAATTAATTGAATTAATTTTATTTTGATTTGATTGCCCTTGATTAAAATGCTCTCAATTTTGATTGATCTTGAATTACGACTTGATTTTAATTTTGATTGGCTAATTGTGCACTGTGATTCAATTGATTCAATTATGTCCTTGATTTTCTCTGATTTCACTTGATTTTCTTTCAATTATCATTAAATTATCTTTGTCCATTTTTAGGTGATTACAGGTGGATCAAGGAAGAAGGAATCTCTCCTGCTTATAATAGATGTTCACAATGGTGTGCTCACAAAAATGCTTGATATCAACAATGGCTTGATGTTCTATATCATCCTCTTGCAATCTTGCATCGTCACTTCACCATCACTTGCTTGAATCAATTGTGTCTCTACTTGATGGATACTTGATGCCTTGTTGTTGTGAAAATGAATGCAAATGAGAGTCTTTATATAGAGGTTTCAAGGTGAGGATCCTAAAGTAATGTGAGGACCCATAATTCAAATTTCACCTTGAATTATGGTCCAATCACAATAACCAACTAAGGAGGAAAAATAATTAAAATAATTTCAAATTAAAACCCTTCTGCATTTGGATCTGAAAGCCTGACATTGATTTCGGGGCCCTCCAAGACTAAAAATTTAAAAGGAGGATCTAATTCTGACAAAGGTCAAGGATGACCTCGACTCTTCCCTAGGTTTGAGATAACCTCGACTCTGACCTAGGTCAGGGTCGACCTCAACCTTGACCTAGGGGTCCAAATCCAGCCAGAATAAAAGATAGGAGAACCCAGGGATGTCGAGAGACCTGGAAATGATAACATAATAGGGTAGAGTGCCAAAGAGAGGCACAAATTCCTATGATGAACATGATGAAGGCTAGGAGGACCTATGCCTAGATCCTACCTAGAAAATAGAGCCATAAAGAAGGGAAATTAAGGAGAATCCTCAAGATCCTAACCCCAATTTCACCTAAAATGAACGAATCAAGTGCAAAATGCATCCTAAATGTAATTTTATCATGATAAATGCACATCTATATATATAAAACAATAACATCCTCAAGATGAAAACTAACAAAATAAAAATAAATAATATAAACCAAACCATAAAATCAAATTGAAAGACCAATCAAGTAAAAATGATAACCAATCCACCCACTGGGATCAAAATAACTAACAAAGCACAAGTCTAGGGCCATTAGGATTTTTCTATGTGAACTTTGGGACCATTTCCTAATCAACAACTTTTTTACAATAATTAGTCACGCTTAGACCTATGTAGCCAGGTGGATTCGATACCTGGTACCTGTACATCCCTACATCACTAAACAACAACATATACAATAATGCATATATGTACAAAAGGTAGCAAACAAGGAAGGAGGAGTGTGACATCATTTAGATCTCTTGTAGGAGTGACTATGACTGCGTCCCCTCATCATTCAAACATGTGAAAGAAGAGTGTACACCAAAACATGATGGGTTAGTAGGGTTAGCAAAATCATAATCATAATCAAAAATATGTAATAATCAAAGAAATTGATCTTTAATGACAATAAAGTAAACATGTACATTAAATGATAAAAATGTTATCCTTTAAACAATAGAAAGGTACTCTCTAAACATATAAATAGCTGATATTCATGATAGTCAAAACATAATAAATAGTATCATCAGGATAGGTATTACAAGAAGATAAATCATCATGTAGACAGGTGATCATCAAAAATTAAACAATAAATGATTTGTACTATGTAATATTAATCAGAAAACATATTATCAAGCTCAATCTTATACATCATATATATATGTGTGTGTGTGTGTGTAGACACACACACACACACACATACACATATATATATACCATACACACACACACACACACACACACACACATATATATACATATATATGTACACACACAGACACACAGACACACAGATATATATATATATATATATACATATGCATATATATATATATATATATATATATATATATATATATATATATATATATATATATATATATATATATACATATGTATATATATATATATATATATACATATGTATATATATATTATATATACATATGTATATTATATATATACATACGT
>BSBK01009683.1:0-37500 GCA_027943335.1 Chamaecyparis obtusa
TCAGGCTATCACTCTGAATCGAGATGCTTGTCAGTCTAGGCTCCCGGACCTGTGTTGGGACATCATTGAGAGCCACACCATATACAATAAATTGCAAGTAAAATATTTATTACTACACACAAGTGGCATACATATGCATGCATAATTAATCTTAAACAATTAATTACCTTTCCTTTTTTGACACATGAAGAAGGAACCTCCTCATGCCCCCGACTAACATCAGCTGTAGCATGCAAGAGTACTATAAGATGACAATATATTAGTAAATTTATGAATTTTATTGCTCTAATTGATAGAGATTTAAGCATGTACAGAAAATGATATAAAAAATCTAATGGGTACATAATTTATAATATACTGTATAGGTGTCAAGGCCAAATGAAATGGCCAAAAGTGTGGAGTCATCCACCTATCTCAACTCCTCCTCTGTCATCAACTAAACATAAATGGAAAAACAAATATACATAAGTACATGCAATCTTTAAAACTAATCTAAATAAATAAATTATTTTTAAATTAAATAATTCATGTGACAAATTTATTTATAATGTTTACTCTTACCGTATCAACATGAGTCCATGGTTCTAAATACCCCTCCTAGTACTATCATGAGATGTAGATGCTCCATGAGGTGTTGCAGCCTTTGCAGTTGCATCTCCTATATCCTTCTCACCAATAACATACTCATATGTATCAGCATCGGTAAGTGGTCCAAGGCACAAATTATTGCACATAATGCAATTATGGGGCATGCATACATGTGAACTGCTGCCAGATGTTGATGTGCCAACATCATCCACACTAGGAGGCTACAATGACCTGGCTTGCATGGTCAACTAATCACTCATCAAATGAATGGCCCTAATACTCTATGAGGTAGCCTCTGCAATGATATCAGGATGTTGCACTGGAGGAGGGGGTGCTACATCAGTGGGGGGAAAAGGGTAGTGGTCTTTTTGTGCTGGGAAAATGGCCTAGTCTGAGGAGCTCCTCCACCTATGCCCATGTTGGGCCTCATGCTCCAATAATTAACATTGTAATCAAGGACAAATTTAGTATACAATTTTTTTTATGAAATAGAAAGGGAGCTCCAAATTGCTATGGGGTGGTTTATAAAAAACCATCCACCAGCGATCCCAAAAGTGTGTAGGCATTGCTTCATTTGTGCACCATTTTATTGATAATTTGGGCTTTTTGGGGTCAATTTTTAATTGGTTTTAGGATTAACAAAAATGGAGGCTATATCTTCATTAGTTATATTAAGGGCCACAACCCCATCATGGTCAAGCCCATCATCAAATTGGGCATGCATATCATTACGCCAATGAAGAGCATCATTATGTTGTTGTGTAAGGGTGTCAATGTTTTCAACAATGGTATTTAGGGTGGCAAGCATAGGAGCTAGTGTAGGTATATTCTGATAGGTGTTTTTGAAGCCTCGTATAGTGTTCAAGTTCTTCTATATCAAATCCTCTAAGATTGAGGGTTTTGAAGTGATCCTGGATTGTTTTGGGGATTGTTATTTGGTGGGGGGGGGGGGGTTATTATCTTCATTGTTGTCAGCCATGCTTGATTAAATAGTAAAAAAATATAAATTTCAAATTGATTTCATATATTATTAAAAAAAAATCACATAAAACCCCATTTTAACCAAAAAAACTACATTTAACATGAAAATGAAAGAAATAAATCAAGATATCACAAGAATTTACTTATTGGATAAACTATGGAGTCAAATTTTTTGTTGGAGAAATCAAGTACCCAAAAATATCGTATATAGGATATTTGGAGTCATTTTCTAAACTCAAAACGTAGAGAGAAATGAGGAAAACCTCTTGTGAGTTTTGATTTATGCCATAGGTTTTGGGTACCTAAAAATATCAGGTACGTAATTAGGCTTGTGCTTTAGTGTCAGGTTTTCCCAGGTGTACTAACACCCAGCCTACTAAAAAGTCAACATACATTTTCATGCGCTTTTGGATGATTGAAAAGTGGATTTTTTTACATCGCCACTTTTTGGCCCCTCATGATCTTGCACATACCCACAAATGAGATATTAGTACTCCCACCTCTTTGATGAAATCCAAGAGGATGTTCATGCCTAGAGCAGGTGGATGTGAGGCCTAACCCAAACCGTCATAGCTTAGCTCTATATTTCCATGTTTATGTTTTCAATTGTCACTATTTGAGACTCTTAAATACTTCGATACATATGTTATTTTTGAGGATCTATAAGATCCCATACCATGTTATTAATCATTATGTTGATGTGAACCTATTCGAGAGATATCCTATGGTTAATTATGTAGTTTATCCTTGTGGTATAGTTTATGATGCATTGAGTGAAATATACATGTTAAGATATTTCAAAATCCAGATATTGTTTAAATTTCTAATGTGTAAAGGAATGCAAATGTATGTGATGTGTGTGTTACATTATGTATTTTGTTGCATTTATATGTGGATTTTATTGGACCTATTGATGTGTGCAATGAGTGTGCAGGTAGTTGGCCATGGTATTAAATGTGAGGTTTCAGAGACTAACCTATGTATATTCACTATAATGCTAAGGCCTTGTTTGTAAAGATACATGGACCTCATTTTTATGTATTTTATTCATAAATGTATGTTGTATGATTGTATTTCAATTAGTTAGGTAGACCTATGTAATTTAATTTGTGTGTGCCACTTGAAACCTATGTATTCATGTATTGGCATAGCTAGTAAATGTAACTAGGGTAGACCTATTCATGACCCAAGGGCTACCTAGTGTAGTACCCATGCAAACCCTACAGTTAGGAAGATTATATTGGGTCAAGAGAGTTGAATTTTAGATGTAAACTTCAAGTGGAGTTTAGGAGGACCAAATAGGCTTCCAAAAGGTAGTCAGGGTTAGTTTTGACCACCCTACTTGGTACCTTATGGGTTAGGAGTCATTTTCAACACATTAAGAGCCTTGGGACTCATTTATCACACCCCTAAAATGTCTCCTCTTCAAAGTGGCGAAAATTGATTAGTTTGAGAATTTTGGGCAACATATTCAATCCTTCCCATGTGAGCCATTAATATCGTTTACTATGACCTTGCCTTGGGAAGGAAGATGAAGAGTCTAGAGGCTTCCTCATTAATGCAAGAATTAGATATTTTCTTGGCTAGAGCCTATTTAGCAAGATGGTAAGAGGAAAGTAGGTTGTTCAAACATCTCTACTCTTAGAGACCACTAGAACTGGAGAAGGAAGGAAAGGCTTAAGGAGGAGAAATTTTCACATTTCTATCTCTTCATCTTTGAACTTAGGGTTGGATATTCTCTAGAACTAGTAGCATATTCATGTTTCAGGTAGATGAAATCTTTAGGTAGTTTAATGGAGTACTATGTAATTTGTTTCAACTCCATGGGTTCCATGGAGGTATGCAAATGTTTTTTCTATTTTTGTGATGCAAAATATTATGTTTACTTTAGTGTTGACTTATATTTGTTAAGGTATTTTGCAAGGTTTAATTACCCATGGGAAGGTTGGGTAGCCTTTAGGGGAAATGAATATTGGGTAGCCCTTTATAGGGAAGAGCTTCTCCATGTTTGGGAGGAATAAGCATGGACGTTATGGGCTCCATATGGTCAAGTTTTCCTAAGGGAAAGGGATGGAATAAAGTGAATTTGAAAAGTAATTTTGTGTCCATGTGTGGCACATAATTTTCTTACTAATATCTTGATTATTTTCTTTGGGTTCTTGGTCCACTTTCACCCCATGTTAAAACAATCATCCAAAAGGCTTATGTGTACAACTTGGGTTGGGAGTTTGTTTGTGTGTATCTCCATGTTTGTTTGTTGTTTGTATGTTTGTACCTATTAGTTTTTTGAAACCCCTAGCTCGAGGTTGGCCAAAAAGGCCTAGGTTGGGAGATGAGCCTGCATGGTCAACCTACAGGTTTTTATTTGCAGGTTATATGATGCTATTGGAAGGAACAAGCTTGTCTAGGAGGATTTGTATCTACAAGTTGTTTAATTATTTATCTTGAAATTTCTATAAGGAGAAAGTTGTAACTCCTTGAATTCTTTGATTTATAAAAGTTGTATTAATGTCATAATTTTCTTAAGATGTGAAAGGAGAAATTGTATTTCATTCAAAGCTATAAATTCTCAATATTTTGTGCAAGGAAAATATGCTAATTTATAGATGTATTAATGATGTTATCTTCCTACATTAAGGAAGGGGAAATTTTCATCTCAAAGTTGTAATTTGCAATTCGATATTTGAATAAAGTTTGAAAGGAAGGTTAAATATATGTTCTATTTAAGTTAGTTGTTATTTTAAAATTTTACCTTAACATAGTGGTTAAGATTTAATTATAAAATTTACCTTCTATATGTGGGTATATGCATAAAGACGGGGGACCAAAATGATGCCACTTTTCTTTTTGGTCCAGCATCATGCATAGTGAGTATGCACTAAAGGGAACATGCCCTATGGCTTGGGTTGCCCAAGCCTTAGGCTTGGGAAATCCAAAAAGAAGTGTGTGCACCATATAGCACACACACGCTTTGAAAAAACCCTATTTAGCTAAAGCTATGGGTTGGAAAGCTCATTTTTCTTTCCTCAAACCCATGTTTGTAGCTAAGAAGGGCTTCCCAAGTGCACACACACTCATCTTTTGGCTTGTGAATCCATTTTTTTCATTCACTCATCCATCAAATGGCTCCATGGTGTCGTGAAGTTCAATCCTGAAGAAGAGTTAAGTGTTTTTATAGCCCATGCCTCTTATTTGTTTTAAAATTTCAGTTTTGTTGTAATTTGTTTTGTTATAATTTTCTTTTGTTTAAATTTATTGTGCAATGAAGATTTTAAAATCTAGTTTTTTTAATTTATAGGAAGAAATAATCTTCCTTAACCAAACTCTCCACCAAACCCTCCACCAAACCCACCATCTCCTCATGAAGAACCAAATGAAGAACTCAATGAGGAAACAAATGAAGAAAATGAACCTCAATTGCCTCCATCAATCAAGAAACCTCCTCCTGGAACACAAAAAAATTTGGTGAACCAAATTGAAAGAGGGAAAAAAAATTAGAATCTTTAATTACCAGGTTAAAAGATTCTAGTGGTATGAACCCCGGAACAGAAAGACTTGCAAAATCATTGGAAGTAATCTTGACCCACGTAAGCTCACTAGTGGGAAAATTAAAGTTGGACATTACTAACACATGGGTGGTGATTGAGAGATTTAATATGTTTAATCACTACATTACTGAATGGGCACTCATACCATTGTCATTTGTGTGTTGTCACTGATGTCAACATATGCTTTTATGAAGGAACCAAACTGGTAATCACAGTGTATGGTTAGTGTATGGATGTTTCAGATGCTATGAAGTTAGATGAGAGTTCAAGTGGATTTTGTGATCTTCTATCTATGATTTCATCATTAATTATTTCATATTAAGAGAGTTACAACTATATTGGTAAAGACTGGTCAGTGGACTGTGACAGTGAGAATTGACAGAGTTAGTCTCTTAGTTTTTGATATATCTTTTAGAGGGATTGGATTCAAGATATGAAAACTTGAAGGATGATGGAAGAGGTACTAACAGATGTTCATTGGTTAGCACAAGGTACAGAGTAATTGGAAATGTCATCTGTGGCATGTGCTTTGGTGATGGCTTATTCTGAAGCTAACTCAGGGAATGAAGCATATGTTTTGTTTGGCAAGCACAAGTGAAGGATGTCGATACTTAATTATTGTAATGTAATCATTGTAAATTTTTTATAGATACCATGTGTATCTTAGCAAGGGTTTATGTAATTATTTGTAATTAGGAAAGCCTTATGGGTCGACCTAATCTAGGTAAATTGTAATAAGGTATAAATGAAAGGTTTTTTCCTTGGAAAAGATATGGATGGAACATGTATGAAAGGAGGTTGTGAAAGTTGTGAACTTGTGTCTAGTATATGTAGAGAATAATATTACTGGTGGACTTCATTGGAATTGATAAAGTGAAGACAAGTTGCTAGCAAATAGTTAAAAATATTTTGTATTTCTTCATATACACCTAGTACGAACTAGTGAGTTCTAAAGGTGGATTTAACCTTCTATGGGTAGTGAGCCCTCTATTGTTGTTGAATCCTAATAGGGTTTGTCCTCTAACAAGGACTATGTATTTTAATGTTTCAATAAGCTTCTAATAGGGCTATATCTTCTAACAAGGATTACTATACTCTCAGTACATCATTTGTGGGTGCTAATTCCCATCGGGATTTTTACCTTTAATAGGGTTTCCCCAAGACCAAAATATTGTGTTATTGTGTTGGCATTCATTGTGTTCATTATTTCTAATATTGTTGAGCTTAAATTTTAAACTTTAATATTCTATTATACAACTGATTCACCCCCCCTCACAGTTGTATTGTGGATAGTTATTCCTAACAATTGGTATCAGAGCTTGTGGTCCTTAGAGATAAAGCTTAATAGCTTGAGGTGATCTTGGAAATGGCATTCTATAGGAAGGAAAGTCCTAAGTTTGATCCTAAAAAATTTGACAACTAGAAAAACAAGATTTGAACACATCTGCTATGTATGGGCATAGACTACTAGATGATTGTGAAGAAGAAGGAATCTCTGAAGGGTGAGAATAACTTGGAAATAGCTGATGATGATGAAAAGAAGTTATTTTCATGCAACATGGTCACAAGATAAGCATTGATCAATGCGCTATATGAGGGTGAGTTAACTAAAACTAAAGATCTAGATTCGGCACATGAAATTTGGAATAGACTAGAGGCACTCTATGAAGGAGACAAGTATACCAAACAAGCAAAATTGCAAAACTAGAAGAGAGAGATGGAGAAGTTGCAAATGAATGAAGATGAAAGCATTAGAGCATATGTTCAAAGGGTTACAAAAGTTGTAGTTGGAATAAATAATTATGGAGGTACTTATGATGAAGATGAAGTCATTGCAAAGATGCTCAGATCTCTAACTCCTACTTACAAATTCAAGGCAATGTCAATTCAAGAAACTATACCCCTGACTCCAAACTTTAGTAGCGAGATGTTGATTGCAAAGTTAACTACCTTTGAAGCTGTGGAATTAGGAGAAGTTGTACCTAAAGTTGAATCTACATTTAGGGCATCCACACACAAGAAAGTATCTACACTTCTGAGCACAAAAAAAAATGACCTGAAAGAAGAGCTTAGTGAGTATGTCGAGGAATGGGAGAAGATAATGGAAGAAGAAAAGAAGATGGAATAACTTGTTGCACTAATTGCTAGAAGAGAGAAAAGAGGTAAGGGAAAATTTGAAGGCAAATTACCTTTGAAATGTTTTTCATGCAATAAGATAGTTCATTTTTCATCTAGATGTCCTACAAGAGTTCCTAAATACAAACCTGATTATGCAAAGATTAGAAGAGACAAAGAATTTTATTATGCTAGTGAAGGAATCTCTAATGATGATGATTTAGACATGAAGAGATTGGATTTGTTTCTATTAAATATGAACCAATTCATAAAGAAAAAGCTTTAGTATCTCATGTTGATAAGAAAACTGAATGGATAATTGATAGTGGATGTTCTCATCACACGACTGGTGATAAGAATAAATTTGTTAAATTAGTAAACTATGATGGAGGTGTTGTAAGGTTTTGGGACAATCTCCCAAAGTCTATCATAGGAGTTGGATCCATCACTCTGGATGGAAAGACTAATACAGACAATGTACTACTAGTTGAAGGATTGAAACATAACTTATTGAGTGTTGGACAGTTAATGGATAAAAACTTTCAATTAAGTTTTGTTAATGGTAAATTATTTATCAGAAGCATTGAAGGAAAATTGATTGCTACCAGCTCAAGATCTAGAGGTAATGTATTTGAACTAAACACATTTGGAGCCTCTTGTTTTGTTGTGAAGGTAGATGATAGTTGGTTATGGCATAGAATATTTTTTCATGTTAACTTTGCTAACATTATGAAGGCAAGTATGGCTAATGCAGTAAGAGATCTATTGAAGATTGTGAAACCTTATAACATTGTATGCAGAGAATGTGTTATTGGAAAGAAAACTAAAAGTGGTCATGATAGAAAAACATTTGCATCAAAAGGAAAGTTGGATCTGGTACATACATATCTATGTGGGCCTACAAGAACAAATTCATACTATGGTGAAATGTATTTTATACTCTTTGTTGATGACTTTTATAGAATGATGTGGGTTACTTATTTGAGAGAGAAATCAGAAGCATATGAAAAATTCAAGTTGTTTAAAGAAAAAGTAGATAATGAATCGGGATTGAAAATAAAGTGTTTAAGATCAGATAGAGGTGGAGAGTTTACATTAGATTTATTCAATTTATACTATGAAGAGTATGGGATAAAAAGACAAACATCTTCTCCTAGGACTCCACAATAGAATGGGATAGAAGAGTGAAGAAACAAAACTATACTTGATGCTGCCAAGACAATGCTGATTGAAGGAAATGTATCTCATGTACATTGGAGAGAAGCTATTAGAACAACAGTATACACATTAAACAAAATTCAAATCAGAGATGGCACAAGTAAGACTCCCTATGAACTATGGTTTGATCATAATCCTATTGTAAAATATTTTAGAATTTTTGGTAGAAAATGTTATATCAAGAGGGATGATGAGATAAGGAAATTAGATGCTAGAAGTGATGAAGGTATCTTCCTTGGTTACTTTGTTAAAATCAAGGCATATAAATGTTTCAATCTGAGATTGAGGAAGATGGTTGAAAGTAACAATGTAAGGATAGATGAGAAATTTTAGATACAAGAAAGAGTGTATGACAACAATCAGATATCATAGGAGAAAGAAACCACTACTATTGTAGAAGAAGTAGAACTTGTTGAGGAAAGTGAAAAAGAGACTTTTGATAGTGATACAAGAAAGACTATTGAGACTCCTAAAACTTGAAGGTATGTAACAAATAATCATCCTAAAAATTAGATTATTGGTAGTACCAGTCAAGGAGTGCTAACTAGATCAAAAGCTAGAGAAGAAATTTGTTTGATTTCTCAAGTTGAGCCAAAAACTAATGATGAAGCCTTTAAAGATGAATATTGGATAAAAGCCATGAAAGAAGAATTGGATCAGATAAAGAAGAATAATACTTGGGAATTGGTTCCTAGACCTAAAAATAAAATTTTTATAGGAACAAAATGGGTCTTTAGAAACAAAATGGAGGAGGAAGGAACGGTTGTAAGAAAAAAAGAAAGACTAGTGTGTAAGGGGTACTCACAGCAAGAAGGCATAGACTTTGAAGAAAAATTTGCTCCTCTTGCTAGAATAGAGGTAGTAAGATTATTCCTATCTTATGCTGCACACAAAAACTTCAAAGTATATCAGATGGATGTTAAATTTGTATTTCAAAATGGAGATCTTGAAGAAGAAGTATACATAGAACAACCAGATGGATTTCCTCTATGTAAAGACAAAGACATGGTGTGCAAACTAAAGAAAGCCCTGTATGGGTTAAAGAAAGCTCCTAGGGCTTGGTATTTAAGGTTAGACAAATATCTACTTGGGCTTGGGTTTAGAAAAGGTAATACAAATAGTAATTTATATTTAAGAACTACTGAAGATGGAATCTTGATAGTAAGAAGTATTTGTGGATGACATTATCTTTGGAGGTAATGATGATCTATGTAAGAATTTTGCTAAAGAAATGGAAAGTGAATTTGAGATGTCTATGATAGGTGAAATGAAATTCTGTCTTGGACTGCAAGTAACTTAGAATGAGAATGGTATTTTTATCTCTTAGACCAAGTATCTCAAAGAATTGTTTAAGAAATTTGGAATGGAAGAATGTAAACTAGTAGGAACACCTATGGTGACTGGCAAAAGCTAACAATTGATGATAAATCAAAATGTGTTTTTCAAAATTTGTATAGCTCAATGGTTGGAGGGCTACAATATCTAACTCACACCAGACCAGATATTGCTAATGTTGTTGGAATTGTGGCTAGATATTAAGCATAACCCAAAGAGACTCATCTAGCTATTGTGAAAAGAATACTGAGGTATCTTAGAGGAACCATAGAATATGGTTTATGGTATGACAGGAATGATATCTTTGAACTTCATGCTTATACTGACACTGATTGGGTAGGAAATATTGATGATAGAAAAAGTACCAGTGGTGGTGCATTTTTCCTTGGGAAAAAGTTAGTTTCTTGGCTAAGTAAGAAACAAGATTGTATAGCACAATCTACTGTTGAATCAGAATATGTTGTTGGTTCTATAAATTGCACTTAGATTGTTTGGATGAAACAAATTCTAATAGACATTGGAATAAATTTGAATGAGCCAGTGGTTATCTTTTGTGATAACACTAGCACAGTAAACATGTCAAAGAATCTGGTGATGCACTCTAAAACTAAACATATTTCTATCAAGTATCACTTCTTGAGAGAGAAGGTGGAAAAAAAATAAATCAAAGCTAGAATATATTAGTACAAAAGAGAAGATTGTAGACATTTTTACAAAGCCACTACCAAAAGATACCTTTGAATATCTTAGAGGTATGCTAGGGGTTCAAGCCCCTCCTAGTGAGAACTAAATGATGCAGAGATGCATCAGTCCAGAAGTGTTCAAAGCCTCATCATTTTCTAGATTGGATGTAGGGATCTACTCCTCAGGGGAAGTGATCGTAGAAGAAATTTTATATGTGAAGTCAGTTGAAGGCTCATGGCACCCTTTGCCATTGTTGTCAAAGGGGGAGTTTTGCTATGAGAAAATCTCTATTGTTTGAGGAGATTGTTCGGTTGAAGGACTTTGGATTGACATAACTTTGGGATAAGATTTTCCCATATGTTGACATCAATGCCAAAGGGGGAGATTGTTGGATATTGCTAATGCATGGGTGCCGACTGAGAGATGTAATATGTTTAATCACTATGTTACTGAATGGGCACTCATACTATTTTCATTTGTGTTTTTCCACTAATGTCAACATATGCTTTTATGAAGGAATGAGACTAGTAATCACAGTGTATGGTTAGTGTATACATGTTTCAGATGCTGCAAAGTTAGATGAGATTTTAGGTGGATGTTGTGATCTTATATCTATGATTGCATCATTAAGTATTGCATATTAAGAGAGTTACAACTATTTTGGTAAAGACTGGTCACTAGACTATGACAATGAGAATTGACAGAGTTAGTCTCTGAGTTTTTGATATATCTTTCACAGAGATTGGATTCAAGGTATACAAACTTGAAAGATGATGGAAGAGGTACTGATAGATGTTCATTGGTCAGTGCAAGGTATGGAGTAATTGGTGATGTCATCTATGGCGTGTGCTCTGGTGATGGCTTATTCTAAAGCTGACTTAAGCAATGAAGCATATGTTCTATTTGGGAAGCACAAATCAAGGATGTCGGTCCTTAATTGTTGTAATGTAATCTTTGTAAATTTTTTATAGATACTATGTTTATCTTAACGAGGGTTTATGTAATTGTTTGTAATTAGGAAATCCTTATGGGCCAACCTGATTTTGGTAAATTGTAATAAGGTATAAATGAAAGGTCCTTTCCTTGGAAAAGATATGGATGGAACATGTATGATATAAGGAGGTTGTGAAAGTTGTGAACTTGTGTCTATTGTATGTAGAGCAGAGGATTACTGGTGGATTTCATTGGAACTAATCAAGCAATGAAAATGTGTTCGCAAATAGTTCAAAAGATTGTGTATTTCTTCATATACACCTGTTGTGAACTAGTGAGTTCTGAAGGTGGATTTAACCTTCTTTGGCTAGTGAGCCCTCTATTGTTCTTGACTCCTAACAGGGTATGTCCTCTAACAAGGACTATGTACTGTAATGTTTCAATAATCTTCTAATAGGGCTATATATTCTAACAAGGATTACTATACTCTAAGTACATCATTTATGGGTGCTAATTCCCATGAGGGTTTTTACCTTTAACGGGGTTTCCCCGAGACCAAAATATTGTGTTATTATGTTGGCATTCAACGTGTTCATTATTTCTCATATTATTGAGCTTAAAGTTTAAAGTTGAATATTTTGTTATACAACTGATTCACCCCCACTCTCAGTTGTATTGTGGACTCCTATTCCTAACAATTAATTTATGGCGGGATAAAAGAGAAGAACAAAAAAAATATTATGCAAATAAATTATCTTATGCAGACATGAAAAAGAAAAAAATCACAAAAGATGACATTTGCAAGCTATTTAAAAAACTAGGGAACACAGATACTCTTAGAACTACAACAAGGAGGTTGCCAATTTATTGGTGCTTAAATGAAGATATTAAAAACATTTTTTGGGAGAGATGGTGGATGGTCTTTGATCTGCTCCTTGTAACAATCATGAGGTTCCTATATATTTCTTGAGGAAACTCTATTGCGATTTTGTACTCAAGGAGGTGCCAAATTATTTTGACTATCTAGATTCTTAGGGTAGAGGAGGGGGGTTATCATTTGATTGAGTGGGGGCACATCATGACCCTAATTCACCTAGGGCTCCTATTGGCAAGCCATAGCTGGATCATGTTACTATTCCTTCCATTGTGAAGGAACATGTAGAAGCATAAATAGTAGGAATGATTAGTGCTCTGACACAAACTCTCATTCAGTGTGCCACTCCTTTAGTTGAGGGTGACCATGGTCAATCCTTGAGGGGGCATATTTTTCGGTCATGTGGATGCTTGTACACATATGGTACTGGTGAGAGAGAGGAAGAGGATCCTGGAATGATGACTGATAGCTTTCTAAATATGACATTTAGCATTGACACACAGGTAAACATTTCCAAGTTCATTAAATTTCTTTGGTCATATTTCATTTATAAAAGAATAACTATATAATTTAGTATCTATTGATTATAATGAAAATTCAGGGCAAGATTGTCAGTGGTAGTAGTAGTGGAAGTGGAAATGATCCTCATGTCCCCTTCTACACATCATCATTAATTCTACAAGTATGTATCAAATAAAACATTTTAATTAACATATTTGATTATTATGTAATTATATGAATAATTGTATCATAACTTATTGTGCATGTGCATTAGACATTCACTGGTGGACCATCGATGTTCACAATAGACAGTGAAGGGAATCATGCCACTTTCCTTGAGGTATCTTCATTTGCATGTTAATTTGATGTACTTGATTATATTTAATTAATAAATGAATGAATGGCTAAATTACTAGACAAATTATGATCAAAATCCAAAGGAACAATGATCACATTCTTTCACCTGGGTTTTTGAGGTCACCATTGAGTCCATCGGTATATAGGTAATAATGCATTATAACTAACATGTTAGTAGTAAATTCTTATATGAATGGTTATCTTATAATTTTCCATGTACACGTGCACTAGTTGAATGTTGGAGCTTCGACTTCGATATCGCACAACGGAGGACACGGTGGAACCTTCACGGAGGTATCATTTACTCATTAGTAGAGGTGTAAAATATATAAGTAATCTTGATAACTGCATAATACTTTTTTTGTTTCATTTTCAGTTATTGACATCAGAGACTCCTCCTATCCATGATACTTTAGATCATGGAGTAGCTGCAGCAGTAGCTAGTTCTGAAGCACTAACTGAGGTATGAAAGATATCACTTAATTTTAATTATTATTTTAATAGTTTATATTGAATTTTGTAATGATATTCATGTATGTATTCTAATTATTATTTTGATCATTATTGTAGGGACTTATTAGTCTAGATCTCCAGCATGTGCCTTTGGTGGATGAACATAGTGGGAAAGGACTAGATTAGGGATATGGATTGTATGCCTATATGGCATTAGTGGACATATTTTTTTATATTGTATAAGTGATATGTTGTACATCCATTTGGCTTTGAGGAAGCCAGATTAATTGTATTGAATATATTCAATGTATGACATTATTGGACATATATATTTGGCTTCATGCCCTACAAGTATATATTTTTTATGTTTTAGGTATGAAATTCATGTGTTTTGTGTATTGATGTATACTAATTTATGTTTATGTGGATGTCTTATGCTTTTAAAATTTCCCACGCCTTATAGTTATGCTTGTATATTTATCCATGTATGTTTAACTTTCTGACTATGCTACAAATGCCAGTCACTATCCTCAATAACAATCAATTCCTTGACTGTAATAATAATAAAAGTAATGAAATGAATCCAAAAATGTATAAATATAATATAAGACAATTTTTCTATGTCACAACCTATCCAAGATAACATGGAATCAAACATTTATATTCATTGGTGTGTTTCCTATTCCATGGGATAGTCACAATATAAAGACATGACCTCGAACAGGTGAGGCAACATATGGCAAGGTTGTTGTCTATTGACCCCAAAACCAGGCCTATTTTGATCTGTGGGTACCCTAATGTTAGAAAGAGTTCTTTTATTAATAATATTACTATGGCGGATGTAGATGTGCAACCTTATGATTTTACAAGCTAACTTATAATTATCCCCTAATTGATTGATTGTTAATGACAAACACTAGAATACATATTTGCACTCATCCTACTGCTCACTCTAGAGTGGTCAAAGGCATTTAAACAACTATGTGTGCCAAAAAAGGTTGTCAGAAGCATTTATCCATCCATTCAAAGTTGTTGGAACAAACAGTTCAATGCTATGACTGACAGTTTGAAAGATACGCAATGTTGGTCATTTGAACTGAGGAACACTGTGAGTTTTGACATCGACCGAGAATATGTTGCCAAATATAAATGAACTTGAATCTCTAAAAACTGAGATAGGCTATTGTAGACCTTAACAACACAGTCCCATAGCACCTGATGGATCGATGCTACCTTGCACGAGCTCTGAGATATGACCCCGCAAAGATCATTGATTTCATGCTTAAGGGACCTTGAGGGACATTTCAGTCCGAAGTCATCGACGGGGTTCAAATGACTATGTGTGCCAAATAAGGTTTCCCCTAGCATTTACCTAACAATTTAGAGCTATTGGAATAGACGGTTCCATGCTACGACCGACAGTTGGAAAGATACGCAACATTGGCCATTTGAACTAAGGAACACTATGAGTTCTGACATTGACCAAGAATGTGTTTCCAAATATAAACAAACTTGAATCTCTAAACACTGAGATAGGATATTGTAGGTATCAACAACATGATCTCGTAGCATCTGACAGATTTTTGCTACCTTGCACAAGCTCCGAGATATGACCCTGCAAATATCACTGATTTCATGCTAAAGAGACCTTGAGGGACACTTCGACACAGAGTTGTCGATGGAGATCAAATGACTATGTGTCATGAATGAAGTTTCCAATAGCATTTATCTAACCATTTGGAGCTATTGGGATAGATAGTTCCATGCTACGACTGATGGTTAGAAAGATACGCAATGTTGGTCATTTGAACTGAGGAACATTGTGAGTTCTGACATCGAATGAGAATTTTTTGCCAAATATAAACAAAATTGAATCTCTGAAAACATAGATAGGCTATTGTAGGCCTAGGAAACACAATCTCATAGCACCTAATGAATAAATGCTACCTCACATGAGCTCTGAGATATGACCCTGCAAAGATAATTGATTTCATGCTTAAGGGACCTTGAGGGACACTTCAACTCAGAGTTGTTAGTGAGGATCGAATGACTATGCATGGTGAATGAGGTTGCCACTAGCATTTACTTCACCATTTGGAGCTATTGGAATAGATAATTTGATGTTATGATATGTGGTTGGAATGATACGCAACATTGGTCATTTGAACTGAGGAACACTTTGAGTTCTAATATTAATCGATCTAATGTGTTGCCGATTTTAAACGAACTTGAATCTCTAAAAATTGAGATAGGTTATTGTAGGCCCTGGCAACATAGTCCTATAGCCACTAACGAATTGATGCTACCTTACATGAGCTCCAAGATATGACCCCGCAAAGATCACTAATTTCATGCTTAAGGGACCTTGAGGGACTCTTCATCCTAGAGTCGTTGGTGGGGATCAAATGAATGTGCATGGAAAATGTGGTTGCCACTAGTGTTTCCTTGGCCATTCAGAGCTATTGGAATAGATGGATCAATACTATGACCGACAGTTGGAATGATACACAACATTATCCATTTGAACTGAGGAACACTTGAGTTCTAACATTGACCGAGAACGTGTTGCTAATTTTCAAAGAACTTGAATCTCTGAAAACTAAGATAGGTTATTGTAGGCCTGGCAACATGGTTCCATATCAATTGACAGATCAATGCTACCTTGTATGAGCTCCAAGATATGACCCCACAAAGATCATTTATTTCATGCTTAAGCGACCTTAAGGGACACTTCAGCCTGGAGTCATCAGTGGGGATCAAATGACTATGCATGGCAAATGAGGTTTCCACTACTATTTTCCTAGCCATTCAAAGCTATTGGAGTAGATAGTTCATTGCTATGACTGACGATTGGAAGGATACAAAATGTTGTCCATTTGAACTGAGGAACACTGTGAGTTCTGACATCGACCGAGAATGTGTTGCCAAATTTAAATGAACTTGAATCTCTAAAAATTGAGATAGGATTTTGTAGGCCCCAACAACACATTCCTATAGAACCTAACAGATTGATGCTATCTTGCATGAGCTCTGAGATAAGACCACACAAATATTTCTAATTTGATGCTTAAGGGACCTTGAGGGACACTTCAGCATGGAGTCATCGATGGTGATCTAGTGAGTGTGCATGTGGAACGAGGTTTCCACTAGCATTTACCTAACCATTTAGAACTCTTGGAATAGACAGATTGATGCCATTAACAATGGTTGGAAAGATATGCAACATTGGTTGTTTGAACTAAGGAACACTTTGAGTTCTGACATCAACCGAGAATGTGTTGCTGATTTTAAATGAACTTTAATCTCTGAAAATGGAGATAGGTTATTTTAGTTCCCAACAACAGGGTCCCATATCAACTATGAATCGATACTACCTCACATGAGCTCCAAGGTATGACCCAGCAAATATCACTGATTTCATGCTTAAGAAACCTTGAGGGACACTTTGGCCCAGACTCGTCGATAGGGATTGAATGACTTGTGTCATCATTCTGCATATCTCTAATACCAAGGTAGTAGACTGGATTATCTCTGGCATTGCTGGTAGAAGAGAACTAGTGTAAGTCTGCTGGGTCAAATCATTCATTTGGGAATATCCTGAGAATGGGACATACTATTGGAAGTTGATTACTTCTTATCTCTACACCAATTTACATTTTTGAATCTATTGTCATCAAGAGAAGATTGGTTCATTTATATATTAGACAGCCCTTTCATTCTCAGATAGAAGAAAAAATTCTTGTTTGAGAACATAATATTAGGATCTATAATAAACTCAATCCTTGTCATTATAATCATATTTGGACAATCTCACTAATTGAGCTCCTCATTCATTACAATATTAATCAGCAAAGAGCAAGGCAAACTTAAATAATATCACAACAGGCATTAGAAATCCAAATTCTAATTAGGAGTTTTAAGAAAAGTGAGTAAGGTCCTGGATAGGGACATTACATATCCACACATTGTTTAGTAGATACCTCCTATAAGAACCCACATACACGGGAGTAGGTTTGAAGTAAGACTAAGATTGTTTATTGGCTCAAAAATATTACTGTGTTGTGCTTTTGATTAACATCCAATGATTGGATGTGAAATTTACAAATTTGATTATATTACCATTGGTTCTATTTCAAATTCTTGAAAAAATGGATATATGACATATGTTCATAAATTTCAATCAACACCATTTTGAAATAACACATCAGTTTATTTTTACACATTGAGAATATCATCAATAGGAATTGAACTGAAATTGACATAGGTCATAGGAAATAAATGCCCTAGCTATTCATTATCTTTTGTCTTTTGATTTTCTTTTTACAATCAGGAGAAGAATATTACTCTCCAAATGGTTTTGGATAGTAACATTTGTACTTCCTCTTCACAAATATTTCTTCCCTCATCTTGCTACCTATTCATACTGACAAAGTGAATCTAGGCATTTCTACCATGTAATGGGAGAAAAGTGGTTTCCTAATTGATATGTGTCTAAATAATACATGCAAGAACCTTTTCATTGATATTGCTCACTAACCCTTTACAACAAAAAAATTTACAAACACTGGCATGTACTTGCATGAGGACATTATATATTATAGGAATCCCACACAGAAGTAGTTGGAAAGCCACTCAAAAAGTAGTAACTGATAGCAAGTGAGATAATGCATCATACAATATGTTGAAATTAGAGAATGTTTGGGAATAGACAGTCTCCATTTAAACTCAAGCCTCTGGAAGTAGTTATATTTGTCAGTGGATGAGATAAACCGATTGGATCTGCAATAAATTTATGCTCACTAGAATTTCCATTTCTCATCAATTAGGATGCTCTTTCCAAAATTGCATCTACCCTTTTATCAATTTGGGAAATCAATGGGTCTATTTGTGGACCTCCAAGGAGTTGGTCACCTAAATACGAACCTTGAGATGAATCGGGAACTTCTCTAGGAAAGATATCAATACCTTGATAATCTCTTAACTTGTCAATTGAATTAAAACCTTGGACCATAGATGGCTGCCCTTTGTTTTAAAATAAGGAGTGAGACTACCTTGCCAAAGGTGGAAATGAACTTACATTCGAGGGATAATGCCCAACATGACTAACCTATTTTCCCAAGTCACATAAATGTAAGGCAATTTATGAATAGGCATTTCTAATAGAAATATTTGTGGTGCTAGAATGAATTGCATAAACAAATTCTTTGCTTCCCAATGAACCAATTTGAGGCTTTATTTCACATTGCTTTGTGGATAATACCACAACACTAGTTACTTCTCTATCTAAATTTTTTTGTGTCAGCATACATGTGCATTGAAGAGCTTCTATCACTACTTGAGCTACTAACAGATGGTGAGTACTCATCATCATCATCTGACATAGGCTCACATGCATATCTTACTTTTTTCCTTTGCCACTTTCACCTTCCTAGCTCTTCCTCCTTATCTGTAACTTCTATCATGGGTCCAAGAAGCTCTTCCCACTCTTTCCCATTAACTGTGGGCTTTGTCTCCTCATCTTAAGCAATTGGCATACCTTGGATGGCACCAAGATAACCATTTTCTTCTGAAATGTCCTTTTCTCTCACATTAATATGTCTCATAAGAAGATTTTCTATATCTTCCTCTATATATTGAATAGATGTAGCTATAATCCCATGTTCATCAAGAATATTCCTTGCACCATTGAGTAATATATCATGCAATTCCTTAATATTTTCATTCTTAATAGAATTCATAACTAGATTTTCCATAGCCAATTTTCTTCTTCATCATTGAAATATTTTCTCCTCAACTGAAAATTTTGTAATCAATTGATATACAATCATAGTTTTCTCTTGGCCAATAATGTGGGCCCGAGATTGAGCCTGTAAATCCATAAAAGGGTTGAAATCTAGATCTGGTGGAAGAGTAGTATTAGCAAGAAGTCATTCACTAACATCTCATCTTTATAACAACTCAATTTGGATTCACTAGAAGCATTAGTTCTAAAAAAAAAATAGTAAAACATACCATATATAATGACTATGTCAGCACTCGACTGCATCATATAATATGTTGAAATTAGAGAATATGTTTCCAAGTTTAAATGAGGTTGAATCTCTCAAAACTGAGACAATATTTTTTAGGCCTTGGCAACATGGTCATGTAGCAACTAACGAATCAATGCTACCTTTCATGAGCTCCGAGATATGACCCCAAAAAGATAGTTGATTTCATGCTTAAGCAACCTTGATGGACACTTCAGCCCAGAGTTGTTGGCGGGGATCGAATGACTGTGAATGGTGAATGAGGTTGCCACTAGCGTTTACCTAGCCATTTGAAGTTGTTGGAATAGATGGTTCATTGCTATGACCGACGATTGGAAGGATACACAACCTTGGTTGTTTGAACTAAGGAACACTATGTGTTTTGACATCAACCAAGAATGTGTTGCCAAATTTAAATGAAGTTGAATCTCTAAAAATTGAGACATACTTTTGTAGGCCTTGGCAATATGGTCCCATAGAAACTGATGGATTGATGGTACCTCACATGAGCTCTGAGAAATGACCCCACAAAGATCACTGATTTCATGCTTAAACAACCTTGAGGGACACTTCAGCCCAGAGTCATCGATAGGGATCAAATGACTATGCATGGAAAATGAGGTTTCCAATAGCATTTACCTGACCATTCAGAGCTATTGGAATATATGGTTCATTGCTACAACTGACGGTTGTAAGGATACACAATGTTGGTCATTTGAACTTAGGAACATTGTGCGTTCTGACATCAACAAAGAATGTGTTGCCAAATTTAAACAAAGTTGAATCTCTAAAAACTGAGACAAGATTTTGTAGGCATTGGCAACATGGTCCCGTACTAACTGATGGATTAATTCTACCTCACACAAGCTCCAAGATATGACCCTGCAAAGATTTCTGATTTCATGCTTAAGAGACCTTGAGCGACACTTCGGCCCGGAGTTGTCGGGGAGGATTAAATGGTTATGCATGGAGAATGAGGTTACCAATAGAGTTTACTTATCCATTCAGAGCTATTGGAATAGACGGTTTGTTGCTATGACTGATGGTTGGAAGGATACGCAACATTGGCCATTTGAACTAACAAACACTGTGCATTTTGACATTGACCAAAATTTGTTGCCAACTTTAATCAAAGTTGATTCTCTAAAAATTGAGATAGGCTTTTGTAGGCCTTGACAACAAAGTCCCATAAAAATTGATAGATTTATGCTACCTTGCATGAGATCTGAGATATGACCCTGCAAAGATTTTTGATTTCATGCTTAAGTGACCTTGAGGGACACTTCAGCCTAGAGTCATCGGTTGGGATCGAATGACTATGCGTAGCGAATGAGGTTTCCACTAGCATTTACCTAGCCATTAAAAGCTACTGGAATAGATGGTTCATTGCTATGACCGACTGTTGGAAGGATACGCAACGTTGGCCGCTTGAACTAAGGAACACTGTGTGTTATAACATTGATTAAGAATGTGTTGCCAACTTTAAATGAAGTTGAATCTATCAAAATTGAGACAAAATTTTGTAGGCCTTGGCAACATGGTCTCGTAGAAACTGATGGATCGATGGTACCTCAGATGAGCTTTGAGATATGACCCTACAAAGATCACTAGCTTCATGCTTAAGTGACCTTGAGGGATACTTTGGCCCAGAGTCATCGGTGGGAATCGAACGGCTGTGCATAGCGAATGAGGTTGTCATTAGCATTTACCCGACCATTCAAAGTTGTTGGAATAGATGGTTCATTGCTACGACTGATGGTTGGAAGGATATGCAACATTGGTCATTTGAACTAAGGAATACTGTGCATTCTAACATTGACTAAGAATGTGTTGCCAAATTTAAATGAAGTTGAATCTCTAACAACCAAGATAGGATTTTGTAGGTCTCAGTAACACAGTCCCGTAGCAATTGACGAATTGATGCTACCTTGCATGAGCTCTGAGATATGACCCCACAAAGATCACCAATTTCATGCTTAAGAGACCTTGAGGGACACTTCAGCCTGGAGTCATCGGTGGGGAAGAATCCTTGTATGTATGCTCTTAATTACCCACAAACAATGCTTTAAATCAAGCCTTGTATACAATCCAATCCCATACCTGTGCATTTGACAATTCTAAGAAACTTAACTTGCAAAAAATTCTAATCAGTTCTTCATACAAGCATAAAATCCATGGCTCCAAAAGCTTCTAGGGTTTCCACAATGATTAAAGAAGATGGTATGAAATGAGAGAATGAAGTAAAGGCTTCTCCAAAGGAGAGAAAAGAAAAGAAAGTGATGTTCAAGCCCACAAAGAATTCAGCAGTCAAAGCCATGAAATCTTAGAATAAGAAGAAGAAGAGGAAGAGAAGTGTAGAAAGTTACAAGAGGTTTATATACAAGGTGTTGAAACAAGTGCATCCCTCCAAGGGAATATCCAGTGCTGCCATGGATATCATGGAGAGCTTCATGATTGATATTTTTTATAAGATTACTCATGAGGCTGCTTCTCTGCTGAAATACAACAAGATCGTGACACATTCCTCTAGAGAAATTGAGACTACTATCAAGTTTGTTCTACCTGGAGAGCTGGCTAGGCATGCTACTTTTGAAGGAAGTAAGGCTGTTACCAAGTTTTCTATTGGTCTGGGTTAGGTTTTGTTGGAAGATTTTAGGTTTTTTGTATGTGGTGTTTATGGCACCTATAATGGCCTATAAGCAACAAAAATGGAAATAAAAATGCAACGATTATTAGAAAATGTAATGAATTGGATTTCTTTATGTTTTAGTGCAAACAAATCCATCCAACCAATTGGGATTATTTGGGGTAGTTTCTAGGAGTCCATCAAATATGCCCAAGTTCCATTGTACAACATAGGAGGATGTGTGTACAGACTACAACACAAAAATATGAAAATATTAGAATTTTTGATAGTTTGTTTAATGTCTTACATGTTTTTAATTTGAAAAATCTAATTTGGATTGATTGATAATTTTTAGGAGTATTTTATTTGATGAAGGGTGCTCCCCTTAATACCACAAACACATAACAGAAATAGAGAAACAACAACAATATGCAAGAACAAAAAATTGGCTTCTTATTATCTCCACAAATGTGGAATTACAAACTTTCAAAATTACAATATGTAAAGCCACATGGGCATTCCCTTACAATATTTTGTAGGAAAAAGCCTCGAACTATTACCTAGATCTACTACCCAGAACTATTCTGAACTGCCTAAGACAATAATACAACCTTCCTTATATAGGCAATTTTCCACCGCCTGGAAGGTTCCAGAATTTTAGCCAATAAGGCCGACCAAACTTAGAATTATTTTATTTTACATTTTATTACATCATAGTCGGCTCAAGATAACCTTTGAAACCCGAACAAAAATTTTGAAGAAATTTTTTTTTCACCATTTCAGGTGGCCCAACTTTCGAAGACCATAAGTCATTACTAGTTGACCCGATCAGCTATTATAATCCCATTTCAGAAATGCCACGAAGTGCTCTACAGGCTTGACCCGTGCAAGCGCTCGTCACCCAAATTTTTGACCTCATCTGGGGCCTCTAAAGCCTTCAAAACTGAGTTCAAAGTTTCTGTACCCTGCTGCCAATACCAAAAATCTTTAATATCTTCCAATATACACTTGATCTAGCTATGAAACTTTACTGGCAGACTTATATGACCAAAATGAACCTCCAAAAAAGAAATCAGATCATTCTGAGCACATAAAAAAATTACCAAAAATAGTAACTTTCCATAAATAGCAGCTCTGCACAAAATAGCCCTTATTGAATATAAAAATAGAAATTTTTTTTTTTTTTGGGTGATGCAAGATTGCTCTTACACCTAGGATGCTCCTGCATTAGACACCCAGGGTAATTTGAGAAGTGACCTTGTCACGACTCAAGTGTGTAGAGGAAAACCAAGATGGCTAACCTCCTCCTTTGTCAGCCATGATGAATCTTCAACAGGTCATCCTTTCCACTTGACCAGATATTCTTCATATGTTTTGTTCCTTGTGCTTCTACCAACACGACTGTCCAGTATATCTTCGATCTTCTTAGTGTCTGAACTAGTTGCTGGAATACTCCACTATGCTGTCATGATCTCATCTTCAACACCTCCTTCATGATACCCTGTCAGATCTAAAATGTTAAACACTGGTGAAATATTTAGCTCAGTAGGCAATTCTACCTCATATGCATTTCCTAAATCATGTTTCTTTAGTATCCTACATGGTCCAAACTTCTTCATTTTTAGCTTGTTATATGTACCACCTACAAACCGCTCCTTCCGCAAATGAACCATGACTTCATCACCAACCTGAAATTCCTTATACCTCCTTTTCTCATCTGCCTTAGCCTTATACTGTGTGTTCATCTTGGTAATATACTTCCTCACCTCCCCATGGATGTTCTTCAAGTGTTCTGCAAAATCCTCAGCTTCAACACTACTTATTTCTCCTTTATCTATCTTCCTCAATTCAGATGCATTGCTTGGACTACTTCCATATACAATCTGGAATGGTGATTAACCAGTGCTCCTATTGATAGAATTATTGTATGAAAATTTTGCCTGTGGTAGAATCAAATCCCATCCTGTTGGCTTATCTCCAACCAAACATCTTAGGAAATTTCCCAAACTCCTATTCACCACTTCTGTCTGTCCATCAGTCTGTGGATGATGTGAGGAACTAAACTTCAAATCTGTCTTCAACTTCTTCCACAATGTCTGCCAGAAATATCCAACAAACTTAGTATCTCGATCTGAAACTATGGTCTTTGGCAAACCATGAAGTCTCACTACTTCTCTGAAAAATAATTCTGCTACATGAACAACATCATTAGTCTTCTTGCAGAGAATGAAATGTGCCATCTTTGAAAATCTGTCAACCACCACAAAAATTGAATCATGTCCCTGTTGAGTCCTCGGTAAACCAAGAACAAAGTCCATGCTAATATCCTCCCAAGGCTTCTTTGGTATGGGTAATAGCTGATACAACCTTGTATTCTACTTCACTCCTTTCGCCATTTAACATACTCTACAACTCTGTACAAACTTCTTCACATCTTGCTGCAACTGTGGCCAATAATAATTCTCACTAACCAAACCAAGGGTTTTATCACGACCAAAATGTCCAGCCAAACCTCCGCTATGCTTCTCCTTGATGAGATTCTCCCTCATAGAACTTCATGGAATGCACAATTGACTCCCTCTGAATAGCATATCATCCTGGATGATGAAATCCAACCATTTCATCCTGTCTAGAGTAACAGGTTCTGTACAAGCTTTCCAAGCTTCACCAAAATCAGGATCCTCTGGATACAAATTCTTGAGTTCCTTGAACCCAACCACTTCAATTTGCATTTCTGTCAGCAATAGTTGCCTTCTACTAAGAGCATCTACAACCCTATTAGACTTTCCACTCCTGTGTTTCAAAACAAATGTATAACTCTGCAAAAACTCAACCCATTTCAAATGCCTTTGATTCAATTTTCCTTGACTATTCAAATATTGCAAAGCGTGATGATCAGTATACAAAACAAACTCCTTAGGAAGCATATAATGTCTCCACTTCTTTAATGTCTGAACTATAGCATAAAATTCTTGATCATAAACAAAATATTTCCTCTTGGCATCATTTAACTTCTCACTGAAATAAGCAACAGGTTTACCTTCTTGGCTCATAACAGCTCCTATTGTAGTACCACTAGCATCACAGTCTACTTGAAACACCTTATTAAAATCTAGAAGTGGTAAAATAGGTTGTTCTGTAACTTTTTGTTTCAACAATTAAAAACTCTTTTCTGCCCCATTAGTCCACTTAAACTCTTTTCTATCCCCTCTCATTGTTTCAGTCAAGGGTCCACAAATACTGCTAAATTTTTTGATAAACTTTCTATAAAAGCTAGCTAGACCATGAAAAGATCTTACCTCAGTAGCACTCCTTGGAGTAGGCCATTCAAGGATAGCCTGTACCTTCTCTGGGTCCATTTTTAGACCTTCTCCTGAAACTACAAACCCAAAATACACCAACTCTTTCTTCACAAAACTGCACTTCTTCAAATTAATCAATAATTTCTTTTCTCTCAACTTCTCAGATACCATACGAATATGCATCATATGCTCATCCAATGTCTTAGTAAAGATCAAAATATCATCTAGGTAAACAATGACAAACTTACCCAGAAATTCTTTCAGAACCTCATTCATGAGCCGCATGAAAGTGATCGGTGCATTGGTTAGCCCAAAAGGCATGACTAACCACTCATACAGTTCTTCCTTTGTCCTGAAGGCAGTCTTCCATTCATCTCGTTCTCTGATCCAAATCTGATGATATCCACTTTTCAGATCTATCTTTGAAAAATACATAGCTCCACTCAAACAGTCCATAATATCATCCATTCATGGCAATGGAAACCTGTACTTGATTGTGATCTTGTTTATTGCCCTAGAATCTATACACATCCTCCATTCTCCATTCTTCTTTGGTGCTAATACCACTGGTATAGCACAGGGACTCAGACTCTCACGGATCAATCCTTTCTATAACAGTTCATGTACTTGTCTGTTCAACTCCTCACTTTCTGCAAGTGTCATTCTATGTGCTGCCTTATTCGGCAAACTCACTCCTGGGATCAAGTCCATCTGATGACTGATCTTCCTGACTGGTGGTAATCCATCAGGCACGTTATCGGATACAATATCCTGAAACTCATTCAACAAATCTACAACTTCTACAGGAACATCTTCTACTTCCTCTTTACCAACTTTTGGAATTAAAGCAAAACATACATGCTCATGCCTCATACCATCTAGGAAATTTCTTCCATCAACAAAAGTTATCCTTACATTACCACATACCTTTTCTTCAGCCTCCTTCAATGGTTTTAGCATATGTCACACTCCATCCTTTGTCAGGGAATAGGTATTCGCATGACCATCATGTACAACACATCTGTCAAACTACCATGGTCTACCCAACAACATATGACATGCATCCATAGATATGATATCACACAATACCTCATCTTGGTATCCACCAATCTTGAACTTCACCAGGCATTGTTCATTGACCATGACCTTGTGGTCATCCTGTACCCACGCAATCTGATATGGATGTGGGTGTTTCTGTCTCTTGAGCTTCAACTTTGTCACCATCTCTTCTGACACCAAATTGTCAGTGCTTCCACTATCAATAATCACATTACAACATTTACCTTCACACTTGTACCTGGTGTGAAACAGGCTCCTCCTTTGCTCAGGTTCATTCTCACCACTCAACAGGACTCTTCTGTTAATCAACGTTTCTCCTCTTTCAGCATCTTCAGAATTTGATGATCTGACATCTTCATCTACATGTGCAACTCTGGTCTGGCCTTCATTTCTCTTGTCTATTCTGCCTTGGTGCTAAGGACATTCAAATGCCCTATGACCTTCTTCTCCACAGTGAAAACATGTTCCATGGAAGCCACCTCTTCCAGATCCTTGTCCTCTTCCTCTTCCTCTTTGATCTCTATTATTCTGATCTTGGAAGTGATTGGAATTATTTCCTCACTGATTCTGACTACTACTGGCCTCATCCTTCTTTTTCGGATCTTCATTTCGGCCACCATATGACCATCCACCAGATTGTCCACCGCGACCTCTTCCGTTTTGTCTGCTCTCAAACTTCTTGTTCAACTTTTCCTCTACTTTTAGGGCAAACTGGTATGCCTCTTCAATACTGTTCATTCGAACCAGATTCAGCTCCTCCTGAATGCTTGCCCTTAACCCATTAAGGTATCGGGAAAATTTCTCCTTATTAGCTTCTGCGTGGCCTGTTCTGATGAGAAGTCGATAGAACTCCTCTATATACTCCTAAACAGATCTTCCTGCTTGCTTCAAACTGTGCATTTTCTTCAGTAGGTCAAGCTCATAATCAATAGGAATGAATTGTCACTTCAATTTATCCACCATCCGATCCCATCTCATGATTTTCTGCTTTCCCCTTCTATTTCGCTCCAACTGAATCTCTTGCCACCATATTTTCGCATGACCTTTCAGTTTGGCCTTCGCAAATTTGACCCTATCAAGATCCTCAACATCTTCATACTCAAAATATTCCTCACATTCATTGATCTAGTCGATCAATTCTTTTGGGTTAAAATTTCCAGAAAATGTAGGAACCTCAATCTTAGGTCTTTTCCCAATCTTAGAAATGGCCCGAAAAAGTCTTTCTTCCTCCTGGTTCACAATTTCAACTTCTCCTTCTTGATATTCTTTTTCAGCTTCATCCTCACTTTCATCTCTGACATTAAGATTCATTCCTCTATGAATCTCTTTTTGCAATGCTCGCACTTTTCTCTGCAGCTCTCTAACCTCAGGTGTTACAACACCAGCTCTTCCGCCAAGTTCCCTTCGTGGAGGCATTTTCGTGATGCGCGCTAAAACCCTAGCCATGGTCCTGGTGCAAACTGCCTCATAGTCGGTGATCTATTTACACACTCAAGAACTCCTGCTCTGATACCACTTGATGAAGGGTGCTCCCCTTAATACCACAAACACATAACAGAAATAGAGAAACAACAACAATATGCAAGAATATAAAATTGGCTTCTTATTATCTCCACAAATGTGGAATTACAAACTTTCAGAATTACAATATGCAAAGCCACATGGGCATTCCCTTACAATATTCTATAGGACAAAGCCTCGAACTATTACCCAAATCTACTACCCAGAACTATTCTGAACTGCCTAAGACAATAATACAGCCTTCCTTATATAGGCAATTTTCCACCGCCTAGAAAGTTCCAAAATTTTAACGAATAAGGCCGACCAAACTTAGAATTATTTTATTTTACATTTTATTACATCATAGTCGGCTCAAGATAACCTTTGAAACCCGAACAGAAATTTTGAAGAAAATTATTTTTCGCCATTTCAGGTGGCCCAACTTCTGAAGACCATAAGTCATCACCAATTGACCCGATCGGCTATTATAACCCCATTTTGGAAATGCCACAAAGCGCTCTACAGGCTTGACCCGTGCAAGTGCCCATCACCCAAATTTTGAACCTCATCTAAGGCCTCTAAAGCCTTCAAAACTGAGTTCAAAGTTTCTGTACCCTGCTGCCAATACCGAAAATCTTCAATATCTTCCAATATACACTTGATCTGGCAATGAAACTTTACTGGCAGACTTATATGACCAAAATGAACCTCCAAGAAAGAAATCAGATCATTCTGAGCACATACAAAAATTATCAAAAATAGTAACTTTCCATAAATAGCAGCTCTGCACAAAATAGCCCTTATTGAATATAAAAATAAAAATATTTTTTTTTTTTTGGGTGATGGAAGATTGCTCTTACACCCAGGATGCTCCTGCATCATTATTACAAGATTGAAGATGTTTCATATGTTTCTTGCATTGATTTGAATCATATTTTAAATCACTGTTTTCAACATTGTCACGGTTTGGCATTCCTAAGTCACTATTTTGATTGGAATCCAATAAAGATGAGAATCATTGATGAAGGGTGCTCCCCTTAATACAAAAAACACATAATAGAAATAGAGAAACAACAACAATACGCAAGAACTGAAAATGGGCTCTTATTATCTCCACAAATGTGGAATTACAAACTTTTAGAATTACAATATGCAAAGCCACATGGGCATTCCCTTACAATATTCTATAGGACAAAGCCTGAAATCAATACCCAAATCTACTACCCAGAACTGTCCCAAACTACCTAAGACAACACTACAGCCTTCCTTATATAGACAATTTTCACCACCTAGGAAGGTTCCATAATTTTAGCCAACAAGGCTGACCAAACTTAGAATTATTTTATTTTACAATTTATTACATCAAAGTCAGCTCAAAATAACTTTTGAAACCCAAACAAAAATTTTGATTTTCTACCATTTCAAGTGGCCCAACTTTTGAAGACCATAATTCATCACCTATTGACCCGATTGACTATTATAACCCCATTTGGGAAAGGATGGGAGGAGCTCTACAACACCTAAATTAAGCAAGCTTCATTCAGTTGAAAATTTGACCTCATCCGGGGCCTCTAAAGCCTTCAAAACTGAGTTCAAAGTTTTTGTACCCTATTGCCAATACCGAAAATCTTCAATATCTACAAAGCTAGACTTGATCTATCAATGAAACTTTACTGGTAGGTTGATATGACCAAAATAAACCTCCAAGGAAGAAACTAGAATATTCTGGGATTGGATGACCAACTTACTAAAAATAGAAAAGTCCCATAAATAGCAGCTCCACACAAGATAGCCCTTATTGAAAATGAAAGAAGAAATATTTTTGGGTGATGCAAGATTGCTCTTACACCCAAGATGCTCCTGCATCAGACACTCGGGGTAATTTGAGAAGTGATCCCATCACATCTCAGGTGTGAAGAAGAAAACCAAGATGGTTAACCTCCTCCTTTGTTAGCCATGATGAATCTTCAATAGGTTGTCCTTTCCATTTGACCAAATACTCTTCATATGTCATGTTCCTTGTGCTTATGTGAACATGACTATCTAGTATGTCTTCAATCTCCTTGATATCTAAACTAGTTTCTTGAATACTCCACAATGCTGATGTAACCTCATCTTCAACACCTCCTTCATGATACTCTGTCAGATCTAAAACATTAAATACTAGTGAAATATTTAGCTCACTAGGCAACTCGACCTCATATGATTAATGCATTTCCTAAATCATGCTTCTTCAGTATCCTACATGGTCCAAACCTCTTCATTTTCAACTTGTCATATGTACCAACTGAAAATCACTCCTTCCGCAAATGAACCATGACTTCATCTCTAACCCAAAATTCCTTATGCCTCCTTCTCTCATCTACCTTAGCCTTATACTATGCATTCATCTTGGAAATGTGCTTCCTCACCTCCTCATGGATGTTCTTCAAATGTTTTGCAAAATCTTCAGCTTCAGCACTACTTATTTATCCTTTATCTATTTTTCTCAACTCAGATGCATTTCTAGAACTACTTCCATATACAATCTATGGAGGATGTGATGAACTAAACCTCAAATCTATCTTCAACTCTTTACTTTCTACTAGTGTTATTCTGTGTGTTGCCTTATTTAGCAAATTAGCTCCTAGAATCAAGTCCATTTGATGACTGATCATTCTTACTGGTGGTAATCCATCAGGCACATTATTGGATACAATATCTTGAAACTCATTCAATAATTCTGCAACTTCTATAGGTGCATCTTCTACTTCCTCTTTCCTAGCCTTTGAAATTAAGGTAAATCACCTATGCTCATGCCACATACCATATAAGAAATTTCCTCTATCAAAAAAAGTTATTCTTGCATTACCACATACCTTTACTTTTGTTTCCTTCAATAGCTTTAGCTTATGTCACACTCCATCCTTTGTGAGGGAATAGGTATTCGCATGACCATCATGTACAACACATATGTCAAACTGCCAAGGTCTACCCAACAACATATGACGTGCATCCATACATATGATATCACATAGTACCTCATCATGGTACCCATGAATCTTAAACTTTACTAGGCACTGTTCACTGACCATGACCTTGTGGTCATCCTACACTAAGGCAACCTAATATGGATGTGGATGTTTCTACCTCTTGAGCTTCAACTTTGTCACCATCTCTTTTGACACCAAACTATTAGTACTGCCACTATCAATAATCACATCACAACACTTACTCTCACGCTTGCACCTAGTGCAAAATAGGCTCCTCCTTTGCTCAAGTTCATTTTCACCACTCAATAGGACTCTTATGTTGATCAATGTCTCTCCTCTTTTAGCATCTTCAGAATTTGATGATCTAGCATCTTCATCTACATGTGCAACTCTGGCATGTTTTTCATTCCTCCTATCCACCCTTCCTTGGCATTGAGGACATTCAAATGCCCTATGACCTTCTTCTCCACAGTGAAAACATGTTCCACGGAAGCTTCCTCTTCTTGAACCTTGTCCTCTTCCTCTTCCTCTCTGATCTCTATTATTCTGATCATTAAAATGATTGAAATCATCTCCTCCTTGATTTTGACCATTACTAGCCTCATCCTACTTTTTTGGATCTTCATTTCGATCTTCATATGACCATCCACCAGATCTTCCATCATGACCTCTTCCGCTTTGTCTACTCTCAAACTTCTTGTTTATCTTTTTCTCTACTTTTAGGGCAAACTAGTATTCCTCTTCAATATTGTTCATTCGAACCAGATTCAATTCTTCCTAAATGCTCAGTCTTAACCCATTAAGGTAACCGGAAACTTTCTCCTTGTCAGCTTCTGCATGTCCTATTCTGATGAGGATTCGATAGAACTCCTCTATATACTCCTGAATAGATCTTCCTGCTTGCTTCAAACTTTACATTTTCTTTAGTAGGTCAAGCTCATAATCAATAGGGATGAACTGTCACTTCAATTTATCCACCATCCGCCCCCCCATCTTGTGATTTTATCCTTTCCTCTTCGATTTCACTCCAACTGAATCTCTTGCCACTAGATCTTCACATGACCCTTTAGTCTGGCCTTCGTAAAGTTGACCCGATCAGGATCCTCAATATCTTCATACTCAAAATATTCTTCACATTCATTGATCTAGTCGATCAAATCTTCTGGGTTAAGATTTCCAGAAAATGTTGGGACCTCAATCTTAGGTCTCTTCCCGATCTTTGAGATAGCTTGAAAAAGTCTTTCTTCCTCCTGGTTCACAACTTCAACTTCTCATTCTTGATCTTCTTCTTTGGCTTCATCCTCACTTTCATCTCTGACATTAAGATTCTTTCCTCTGCAAATCTCCTCTTGCAATGCTTGCACTTGTCTCTGGAGCACTCTAATCTCAGGTGTTACAACACCAGCTCTTCCCCCACATTCCCTTTGTGGATGCATTTTTGTGATTCTCACTAAAACCCTAACCACGGTCCTAGTGCAAACTGCCTCATAGTCGGTGATCTATTTACATAGAAACCCTAACCCACGGTCCTGGTGCAAATTGCCTCACAATTGATGATTTGTTTACACTGAAACCCTAACCCATGGTCCTGGTGCAAAATGTCTCGCAATCGGTGATCTATATACACACTTAGGATCTCCTACTCTAATACCACTTGATGAAGGGTGCTCCCCTTAATACCACAAACACATAATAGAAACAAAGAAACAACAACAATATGCAAGAACTGAAAATGGGCTTCTTATTATCTCCACAAATGTGGAATTACAAACTTTCAGAATTACAATATGCAAAGCCACATGGGCATTCCCTTACAATATTCTGTAGGATAAAGCCTCAAATCAATACCCAGATCTACTACCCAAAACTATCCCGAACTGCCTAAGACAACTCTACAACCTTCCTTATATAGGCAATTTTCACCACCTAGGAAGGTTCCAAAATTTTAGCCAACAAGGCCGACCAAACTTGGAATTATTTTATCTTACAATTTATTACATGAAAGTTAGCTCAAAATAACTTTTGAAACCCAAACAAAAATTTTGAAGGAAATTTATTTTCTACCATTTCAGGTGGCCCAACTTTCGAAGACCATAATTCATCACTCGTTGACCCGATTGACTATTATAACCCCATTTTGGAAAGGGCGCGAGGAGCTCTACAACATCTAAACTATGCAAGCTTCACTTTGCCAAAAATTAGACCTCATTTGGGGCCTCTAAAGCCTTCAAAACTGAGTTCAAAGTTTTTGTACCCTGTTGCGAATATCGAAAATCTTCAATATCTACAAAGCTAGACTTGATCTGTCAATGAAACTTTACTTGGGGGCTAATATGACCAAAATGAACCTCCAGGGAATAAATCAAAACATTCCAAGATTGGATGACCGATTTACTAAAAATATCAAGTTCCCATTAATAATAGCTCTGCACAAGATAGCCCTTATTGAAAATAAAACCAGAAATATTTTTGGGTGATACAAGATTGCTCTTACACCTAGGATGCTCCTGCATCAATCATCCCATGAAATTAAAGCCCTAAATTTCATGGAATTTTCATATCTAACATGTACAATACAAATCTAATGCTTTGGTGTGCAGACAAGTGAAAGAAGTGATCACAGTCGGCAAATGGTGGAAAATACATTGAATTTCATGGCAAGGGTAGAGCACCAGAAGATTGGTCTTAAGGATATGGATATCTGATGATTTGGATCATCTTATAATGGTCATTTAAAGTTTAATCAATAATCGTTTCAACTTGGAAGTGATTGGAGGGCTCTGATTTGAGAAACCCTTGGTTTAAGGGTTTGAAGAGACCAAATTTGTGGTTTTTTGGGGTTATAGGAGATCTGAGTACAATTCCTTTGGTATTTAGAGTTTTTATGACATAATAAGACATTGTCTATAGTTTGAAGTCTTGGGGTTAATTATTTGATATAGTTCCTTTTTTAAATAACTCATTTTTCATGCATTTTTGGAGCCATAAGGGTGAGCAGTAGTACACGCTCCAAAACAACCATATATTTCCCTTGGATATGACAATGTACTAAGAAAAGGGTACTCAAAAAAGTAATTTTTTTGATTAGTCCTTCGGAAATTTTCAGAGATAAGTGGCATTCTCCTTCGTTGTAGGGCTACTAGACAGGGCAATTAGGCCTTTGGATAGTTTGGGAAAGATTGGAGAGTTGGGTATTGTGGGTTCTCTATGGCCATTTGGATTATGTTAGGGTATTGTATAAACATTTTAAATATGTATTTTTATGGCATGAAGTGCATGGGAAGTGTCTTTGCATGCAGGCCCTAGGCGAGTAAAGACAAGTCTAGTTAGGAAGCCTGGATTGAGGTAGCATTTGGGAGAGAGATAGGGGTTTGGGAAACCCAAATTAAGACTTGGAGAGGAGTCTACCATGTTCAAAGACTCAATCCTCAAAAGGAGAGCTCATGAACAATCCATTGGAGGGTGTAAAGATCAAACCCTCACTGTATAATTAACCCTTTCTAAATGATTCCTAATGCCTTGTATTTATCCCATGACCCATCCTAGAATCTTAAAACATAATTTAAGATTGGACAATATTGGTCCATTTACAAACAAGATTTTGTAGTCCATTGAGGACATTATGGTGTAGGGGCACCTAAAAACACACGAGGGTTACCTAGAGGACCTAAGGAGGATAGAGTGAAGAACATTACCAAGGGTCATTTTATCTAATGTAACATGGCATGTAAAGCCATTTTATGTAATAAACAAGGCCTAAAATTATAAAGGCTTGAAAATGACAAAATGGATGTAATAGATAGTTGAATGCCTATATTGGCATAATGGGCCTAGATGGTTAGAATTAGGTCTTAGAGTATTTTTTATGGTTTAGATAGGTCATTTGGATCATAAAAGAATAAAATCCAAAGTTATGAGTTTTTAGGAGTTTATTTGATTAAGTTTGTAAATTTGAATATTTAAATTCAAATGGTCACTTGAGATTAGGAGGGAAACTCTAAAAATAAGTTTAGTTTTCTTTGTTACCATATCCAACTAATTTGATTCAGTTTGGGAGGTTAAAGGGAATTTATTTAAGCCTTTAAAACTAAGAGAATGGGGGGAGAACAAATGGAAATCTATTTTTGTAGGGTTTTAACTTCCTTTTGTTTTGACTGTCCTGTACAAGCACAGTTTGTGCATTGATTAAAGATGTAAATTCATTGATCCATCCCCTTTATGTATTTTTTGTCACATGGGGATGGATCGAAACCTCTTAACTTAGTATTCTAACATTGGAAATGCAGGAAAGAAGAAGGGTTTGCAAGTTGAGAGTGATTGAAGGAGTTTGATGAGTTTGAAGGGTGCATGAGGGTCATGAAATTGGTGCAAGGGTACAATAGTAGACATTATAGCCTTTGGAGGGAGGTATCTTATGAATTAATCCCTCATAGGATGGTCAAATTATGGTGAATCAATTTTGGTTCAGTTTCTATGGTGCTGGGAGATGAGACATTGGGCGAGCCCTAGTTTCTAGGGGGTTTTGGGACAAATTTGGGGCTTTTACATCTAAAAGTGTCAAATATTCAAATTGATCATAGAATCCTCTAATTAGAGTCATTTTAAGACACTATTGAAAGTGGTAAGGTTTGGGAGTGAGTCCTTAATAGGGCTTCTTTGTTAATTGAGCCTATTAGACCTTGTTGGGAAATATGAATCAACAAATTTAAGGTGTGATGTTCCAAAACACATAGTCTCTATTTTGACATATGTTATGCAACTTGAAAAGGGGTATTCAAATACTTTGATCACCATTTGAAGAGGTGATCAAGAATTTGGTTGATGGAACCAATTGGCAAGCTTAAACAAGCATGAACCAAGAATTTGTTTGATATGGTGGATATGGAGTTGCTGAAGGAAACTTAAGGTGTGGAATCTTAAAGGAGATGGTATGAAAGGAGAGAATGAAGTAAAGGTTTCTCCAAAGCTAAGAATAGAAAATAAAGTGATGTTCAAGCCCACAAAGGATTCAACAGTCAAAGCAGTGAAATCTGAGAATAAGAAAAACAACATAAAGTGCCTACAAGTCATTGGCATAACAACATAAAGTTTTTTTATTAATAATGAGAAATATTTTTACAACTCAGCTCAATAGGAGCACTGGAGGAAAGAGATGAGTAGAGAAAACCTCCCAGTATTGCCCCAAAAAATAGAAGAGAAAGGTTGTCATTAAATCTTACAAACTTCTCGTTATACATACACGGTAATGCATGAGCAATTTACAATCCACCTAATTTATAGTGCTATATAAATTTGACATGTTATGATATCTTGTATCTCCATTTAGTCCAATGAACCCTGCCCTACCCTTGATTGTCTCAAGTATTTCCTCGTGTTCTGACTCATGAACCTTCCAAAGATTTTTATTATGCGGTCTTCCCCTATATCTGATCAAGTGGACATTTGATGCAATGACAAGGTTTGAATAATGAAGAATCTTTCTATGTGTCTCCCAATCCTTGAAAAGCCACAACCTAGGGTTCTTCATAACATACCATCTAAGCCATGTACTAGTTACAACCATTGCTCCTATAGGGTATTCTAATTATTCACCATCGATAACCGAGTGATCCAATTTCTTTTTTGCCTCAACAAAATGACAAAAATAATAATTTGTCCCTTCTTCATTGTCTTCAGGTGAAATAATAGAAAAAACATGGCATGTAATGACATAAACATAATGAGGACATTAGTTTAATTAATATTTATGATAAAGTACTAAATTTGAGATTATTTTTACATGGAAAATTTTACCTGGTTGTACTATATTAGATAAGCGATCAAAGTCAATGGAAGATTCCATTTATGTCAGTTGTAGTGATTCATGGGGATTATAGGAGGCAAGTGGACTCAAAATATGTGTATACCATTTGTCAACCCATCCTTTGACTCACACCCATCCCAATCTTCATCTACACATGATGAACAAAAGCACACCATATATCCTATGTGGATACTCCATGAACCTACACTACAACTTCTAAAAGAGTGTAGCTCACTAGATCCTGTCAATGTACAACAATCCTCATATGGTGTAATGTTAGTTTCATCCATCAACCAAAAAAATGTACAAACCATTGAATCACCTTCATTACCTGGACCTATCGTAGCATTACACCACTTGACAATACATCCTATATCTGACAATGTTGCTTTCCCTTTGTACTTTAATTCTTCACGTGCTAAGACTCTTTTAATACATGCACCTATGCCATAATGCTCTCCCTTTCCATGATTGGCCTCTATGAAATTCCACATATATTTAATTCCACTAATCTTATGCATCCTTCACCAATAAAATATCCAAGAATTATGCACAATTATTTGACCATATGATATGTTGATATTTTATGCCCCTATTTTCCAAATGACCATAAAATAGTTAA